>JAULBY010048695.1:0-12149 GCA_032358315.1 Ophiocytium majus
CAATGCACATAATATGTGCACACTATCACAAAGTCAAGTAATCATCTTCCTTCCCGCCCGGAGGGTCCTTCTAACGCGGTTTTAACCTGCGTTTTGGGTGGCGCGAGCCTTGCTTGGCAAGGGTCGTGACGCCCAAATAAGTCAGGTTGAAAACTTTGTTAGGCATTTCTTCCATCAATCTTCCAAAGCAACCTCAAATATTCAGCTAGCTCCTTATAAACAGGGGTACAGATAACTTCTTTGCGGTCTTTGTTGGATTCTACATATTTGATAATCATGCATGGATTCAAGAAGAACCTCGAATCGATGCGCTTAATAGACTCTTTTCTGATGACTTTTGGGCCCCACATTGGGTTCTCGAACTCTATTCCAACATCTGATATTTTGACTGAGAGCATCCGAGCTCCGTATAACGGAATTCGGCTATTCTTTGTTACGGGAAGATTGCGGTCCCTACGCCAACTCACGACGAAGTGCTGGATAGAGACTAAAACTAGTACGCCAGTAATTGCTAGAAAAACTTCAATCAACTAGGAACCTCTTCAAGGTACAACCCGCAGGATTTGATCATGCTCGTTCAAGCACTTATCATCTGAGGATAACATCTAGAGTATGGTCCATTCCAACTACCACGGCCTCATCCAAGAAATGTACAGGTTTGGCAAGAACTAGACTCACGGTTTGACGATGCCGTTCACACTGATGTCGCATTCGAAATACTCGCACACTGGGAGCATCTGTCTACCGGTACTCTATAGAACCTCTTCATAGTGTTCAACTGTTGGGAATGGGTCATAGAAATGATGAAGCAGTCTCTTCCATTCGAGGTAGTCATTTGACTTTCTGAAACCATTCGTATGATCTTCCAGCCGTTGCCATTTTACCAGTAGTATATATCCATTTTTCTTTTCAATGCACCTTTCTAGAACCAGAGAAACAAACCCAGTCTGCCGTGAGATGATTGTTTTTGCGATCTTGAAAGCACTCTCAAATTCAGCAGTCTTGTCGGGGATAATGCTCAGTATCGCGACTTCCAGAATCATTCTTACTCCTCGGCCCGAAGGGTCTGCCTAACGCAGTTTTAACCTGCGAGCCCGTTCGCGAAGCGATTGGCGCGGTCTTTGCGAAGGCAAAGACCGTGACAAAGGGCGCTGTCAGGTTGAAAACTTTGTTAGGTAAAGCAGCGAACCTTCGCCAGCAAAGGCGCCACTGACTAACTTCGCTAAACCATTAACTGTAGCCAGGGTGGGCCAGGCGGGGCGAACACAAACTTGGCTCAGGTTGAACCCAAGCCAGTCTTCGAACAAAAGCCCACCTTGCAATCAATCGTACCCCTAGCCCATCATGCTCGCCGGGACCAAGTCTACCATGCGATTCTAACCCACGACAAAAAGTTAGCCCAGAAACTTCACTTTGAACACAGGAGCAGCTGGCCGGGCCGGCGTGGATGAACTGACATGACCTCGCCCTGGGTCAAAATCTTTGGGTGGTCGGCACCAAGGGTGCCGCTAAAACCGACGGGACTCCAAATGGCTTTAGTTAGTAGTAGCGCCAAAGAATTGGGCAATTGCGAGGACGAGCGAAAAACCAGTTTCAGGCGAGTCCGAGAAACGCGATCACATTGAAATACGGCCCGGTCAAAGAACAAGCCCGAAAACAACTAATCGAACTTGACTAAGTCTTGCGCGGATTGCGCGGGCCAAATCCAAGTATCGCATTGGTCAATAACCAGGGCGGTAAACGTGAAGCACTGACTTTATATGTGCACAAGGACAAGCTCCCGCGCTGAACTAAGAAAACGCCAACCACCCTTCTTTGTATGCCTGCCGAAGGCATGGACCTAACGCCTAGTTAACCTGCAAGCCTGGTCGCGAAGCGATTGGCATGTAAATTGATATAGCATATCAATTTACATGCCAAAAGGCGCTGTCAGGTTGAACTAGATGTTAGGTGTCAAATTTATGATCTCAAGTATTTCATCCACAGCTATTTTGAAGTCTTTTGAACTATTGTCAACAATGTATTCGTACTGATGGACTCTTCTTTGCTTTATTCTTCCGTTCCATTCGATCGCTGATTTGAAGTCCCTAAATCCACTGTCGCGAGTTTCATCCAGTACTCTACCTTCCAGTTCTTGATCGCTGTCTACGAAAAGGGTACAGATAACATATTTGAGGTGTCCATAGACTATTGGAATCTGTTCTAGCCAATGTTCTTCCAGGTCATTGAGAATGACATTCCTATATCCATTCTTCAAATAGTTGTCGACTATGAATCTAACATTCTCGAACGCAATTTTGTCGTCTTCAAATGTTGCATTTGACCATTTTGAGTTCAAATGAAACCCACGGATATGTCCATAGGTTATCATTGGCGAGTCCAGCTCATCTTTGAGGATGTTGCAAATTGTGGATTTCCCACTACCCGGTGCGCCTGCAATTACTATCAAATCAAGCATACTTCATCTTCCCATCTCACCTGGAAAACTCCACTCGCGTCTCCCTTCGCCAAGACCATTTGCAGTGTTCAAGCTTCTATTGCGGTCAGACGCCCAATAACGTTCGTACAAAACCGATCAAGGTCGCTCCAAGTCCACCTACGATAATCACCGGAACATAGGCTCTGGTGATGATGGCAGATGGAATGCTCATAATGACACCGATGACTAGTCCGTTGAGGGGAGAAAATGGAAGAATTTGAAGATTTACAACGACAAACCCAATCAAAAAACGTTCAACGGCACCTGCAGCAATCGCCTCGATCTTCTCCCGATTTGACTTCCATTTCATTGGGAGCATTATCAACAGCGTTAACAAAGAAAAAACAGCACCGGAAAAAATCCCTAACAAGTATACGTCCACTTCTCAATCTCCTTTCTCGTCTGGCATCATCCAGTTTTGATCCAAATTCTCCCAGTGAGTTCCTTTCTACCCTGGGGGGCAATGCATATACTATTTCGCGAAGTTCCCCGCCCGGAGGGTCCACCTAACGCTGATTTAACCTGCGTTTTGGCTGGCGCGAGCCTTGCTTTGCAAGGGTCGTGACGGCCAAATAAGTCAGGTTGAAATCAATGTTAGATGAATTTTCGAATCATTAGTTCGGCCTTTATTCTCTCAGCAACTGCCTCAGGTGAAACTTTTGTGTTGTTGATTTTCATATGTTGCTGGGGATACATGAAGTCACCATTCGAGTTCAATTGGAAATTGTCTTCGGAATAGTGGATGAAACCCTCTGATTCGGCAAAATTGGTCTTCGACTTCTTCTCACGCAGTCGGAGTTCAGTCCGATTTCGAACGAGTCGCACGTCTTGATCCGCCTCAAGTTCGACGAAGAAGACGTCTTCTAACGTCACACCAAGGCAATCTATGTATCGTTTGAGCTCTTGGTGATCGTCTTCCTGGTCGAGCGCCCATACATAAGTGAAGATGATGCCTGGGAAATTGCTCTTGGAAAATTCCTCAAACAATCTTCTACGGAACTCGGAGTTCAGTAATCCAAATTGTCTGTCTTTGTAGCCGTAGAAATTGTACAGAAGTTCGGTAACCATGTGGTTGTGGAAGAGACGAAATTCCGTCAGTTTTTGCAGTTCTATTCCAACTGTCATCTTGCCTACAGCTGCTGGACCGAAGACTATTATCAGTTTCACCGGGTAACTCCGAAATACTAGAATCTATCAAGTTGAAGCTGTCTCTACTCAGTCGGCTGGTTGCGCCTTCACGAAGTACCGAACGTTCTTTAGGACTTTGAAGTGTTTGTCCTGCGTCCAGAGGAGGCAGCTGAATTTGGTGGCAGTTGCATAGATGATGCTGTCCGCCATGGCCAGTTTGTTTTCTTTTCCGATCATGGCAGAGTAGATTGCCAAATCAGCATCGAGCTCCACCACCCTACCCTGCTTCATATGAGCCACCGCTACCAATGCACTGTTCTCATCCGCCTCGGCGAGTAACTTCTTAAATACCTCATAGAGAGTAATCGAAGGCACAACCAGCGACCCTGTATCTTCGATCGCCTCAGCGACAGCATCACCGACATCGCTGCCCGCGAAATACTCAAGCCAGCATGATGAATCAACCACATTCATAGTCGATCCTCATCTCGCCTGATTTCAGTGTTGATGCCACGAAGTGAACCTTTTAGCGCCCGCATCGGCTGAATTGGTACTAGCTCAATCCGGCTTCCGTAGGAGATAATCTCCATCGTCGTTCCGGCCTTAAGACCAATACCCTCCCTAACTTCTTTTGGTATAACAACTTGAAACTTACTAGATACTGTGACTGTGTTCATCGATAACCTCACAGTATGACTATACAGCGATCGATCCACATCGTCCAGAACTCATTTGCGCCCGCAGGGTCCATCTAACGCTGATTTAACCTGCGTTTTGGGTGGCGCGAGGGTTGCTTTGCAAGCCTCGTGACACCCAAATAAGTCAGGTTGAAATCAATGTTAGATTTCTGATCTGAGTTCTTTCTCAATCATTCTTCCTATACGGTTTCGCTCTGAGAAATCACTCACTCTACTATTCACAATGAAGTAGTGGTCATTTTCAAATCTTGGAATTACATGCATATGAAAGTGGAAAACATCCTGCCCGCCAGCCAGTTCATTGTTTTGCAGGATCGTGATACCACTACAACCGAGGGCCCTCTTCATTGCCAAAGCGCATTGCTTTGAAACCCGGATGACTTCCGAGAGTATATCTTCCGGGGCCTCGTAGATATCGCGAATATGCATTTTGGGGATAACCAGAACAGCGCCCAGATTGGTTTCTTTCTGGTGAAGAGTTAGCGCAACTGAAACTATGTCGTTTTCTAGAATTATGACCTCTGTCAATTTTCTTTCATTAATTCCACAAAAGGCACACATATGAAACTCCTTCGAGCATGTTACTTGCGAAACCAACACGAATCATCATTCAGACTTGCTATTCAGGTGGGCAAAAGATTGAATAAACCTGGGGAGAGATGTCTGATCGGTATCAAAAGAAAACTTGAGAAATTGTTCCTGTTGAGAACCGCCGAGCTGACCTGAGACTACAATTTGTCCATTCAAATTTGCGGAGAAGGCAATATTTGCATCTGAGTCGTAGTCATTTATTCTCACTGATCCATTAAGGCATTTATACAATTCGTCTAGTTGGCTGACAAAGGTCGCTATATCGCTTTTTGATAGGCAAAAGCTCGACTCACCGGCAAATCCACATGACTTAACCCTGGTACTGAAGGTAAAGTGCTCTTGAACTTGATAGAGCGCATGGAAAACAAGTTCTTTGGTGGTGTCGTTTGTTTCCAAGACGATCGTTGACTCAATTGTCTTCATGCCGATTTCAATTCCTCCGCCCGAAGGGTCAATCTAACGCTATTTTAACCTGCGAGCCCGTTCGCGAAGCGATTGGCATATAAATTGATATCCTATATCAATTTATATGCCAAAGGGCGCTGTCAGGTTGAAAATACTGTTAGGTAAAGCAGCGAACCTTCGCCAGCAAAGTCGCCACTTACAAACTTAGCTAAAACCTAGAACGCCGCCAGGGTGGGCCGTGGGTTGGCGAACCCAAACCAGGCTCAGGCTGAACCCAAACCATCGACAACATTAAGCCCGCCCGGGGGCAAGCCGCCACTTTGACCCAATATAGTCATCGGGACCAAGTCCTCAATGCAAAATCCGCCCTTGCCTATACTGTAGCCCCAAAACCAGGATATGAACAAAGGAGCCTCTGGCCGGGCCGGCGCGGACGAACTTACTTTAGCTCGCCCCGGGTCAAAATCTTGGGGTGGTCGGCCCAGTCGGGCCGCCGAAACAATCGGGACTCAAATGGTTCTTGAGTCAGAGCCCAGCCCAAGATTTTGGCCTTTGCGTGGGCGAACTGGAACACAGCTACAAGAGGTTGAAAATAGTGCCGTCACCTTTAGAGAAAACCCCGGCCAGATAGTTTGCACCCGATAAATGCGAGTTGAACCAAAGCCCGTCAGGCGCGGATTGCGCGGGCTAAAGGAAAACTCGGCAACAACCACGTGGCGCCATTTCAAAGGCGAAAAACTACGCGGAGTTGCTGCCCGGAGGAAGCTCCCGCGCTGAACTCAAGAAACGCTAACCACCCTTCTTGAATGCCTGCCGAAGGCATGGACCTAACGCTCAGTTAACCTGCGTTTGGGTTGGCGCGGTTGTTGCGCTAGCAAGAACCGTGACGACCCAATAAGTCAGGTTGAACTGTGTGTTAGAACCGTGCAAACGAGTACACGGCTATGTTCGTAGTGCCACATCGATTACGTTTCCGTGGTTGAATTGGTTCGCCGCCTGACGAAGCATCATATCTCGATCGTGTTCTGCGAGCAAGGTATTGGGTATCTGCTCTCCGTAAGCGACTAGGTCTTGTACAATTCGCTCAAGTCGGAAATACCGGAGTGCCGAGAGGTTGATCTCGGTTCTGCCATAGGCCTCAAAGAAGTCAGATTGACCGGAGTACGCGTCCAGCATTCCACCAATACCGGCCCCAACGAACATGAGGTCTTTCTCTCTAGGTGCTAGTGAGAGTGTATCCCAGTCAATCGGATGAACCCAACCGTCCGCCGAGATCAGGAAATTGCCAGAATGGATGTCACCGTGGCAGCAGACAAGCTCGTGTGGTTCACTAGACAACCGTCCTGCCAATGAGCTGGCTTCTTCCACGAGTTGAACCAGCAATGACTGGTGCTCACGAATCAACCGGTAAAAGTTCTCACAGGTCAAATCCGCCGTGGGATCTGATCTACTTCGTTGAACTAGGACCATGGCGGCTTTTCTCGAGTGATCACTGTAGGTCTCAATCGGTAGACTGCGGAGCGAGACCTCCGTAACTTCGATGTCGTGAAGGCTCCTCAATGTCTCACCGACTTGGCGCCATTGAGAGGAAGTGAGCTTGTGAGTCCAACCGTCTGTGCCGGTCACGAACGGAAAAAGCGCAATCACATAGGACCCGAAGCGAGCCGACAGCTGCGAGCCGAGGAGGGTAGGGATCGGTCGAATTGCGCCGGTCACCCGGCTAGCTACCTCAAGCGAGGTCAGAATCAACGACTCTTGGTCCGCTTCAACTTGGCGGAGCTTCAGGTAGAGGACGCGACCATCCGCACAATTGCAGCGATAGGAGACCGATCGAACGTCAAACCCAATGGGCAAAAACTCAAGCGAAGAGACCTCAATCCCATAGTTCAAGTGAATGACATCGGCGAGTTGAGACCTAGTGATCGTTGGTTCCGATGTCACTGGTTTTCCATTGCTACGACCTCATCGTTCTAACGCCTAGTTAACCTGTGAGGCGTACATGGCGCGAGTTTTGCGCATGCAAAACTCGTGACATAGCCGAATCAGGTTGAACTAGATGTTAGGTGAATCTTCCCAGATTCCGTTCTCTATCTGGGTGTTCATAAAATCGAAGTACTTAAGCATGAATAGACCTCTATCAGGGGAAATCAATTCAGTGATAAGTGGCGAGTCATTTACCTTCTTTTGTTCATCTAGGAAATACCTTACAGAATCCAATATCTGCCTTTCCATATTCAACATTTCGCCCGCACGAACGGCCGAAATGAAAAGACGTTTGTCTTTCTGTTCTCCTACGTGATTCAAGTACACACTCAACAAGTACTCTAGATATTTTGAATCCCCCGTTGCAGAGTATGCAGCTAGACACTGATAATTTAAGGTGATTGATGGATTGCTTGAGGCTAGAAGGCTGTCAATATCGAAAACCTTCGCCTGAGAAATTATGTCGTTGAGCAATGTGGACTTTGGAGTCTTCAATTCTGTATCGACAATCGTTCGAGTTTCCTCATCAAGCAAGCACTTTGAATAGAATGACACCAAGGATATCTTGGTAGACTCGTCTACGACCTCTCTCTCGCCGAGGTATTGGAGTGATTCAACAATGAATTCCTTAGGTTTGCCTTCAAAGTAATGGTGAAGCCAAATATATAGATCTCGATCAGTGGTAATTGGATCTGCCGAAATTGAGTGAACCAGTACCCAAAAAACAGAACATATTGCAAGGACCTTAGGTTTCATTCTTATCTCCTTAAATTTTTCAAGCGCCGAAGGCGTCCACCTAACGCCTAGTTAACCTGCGAAGGCCGGAAGGCCTGAGTCAGGTTGAACTAGATGTTGGACGGCAGCACTCTCATCGGGCAGTCGGAACGATCGGTTTAGTCTCTCTGCGACTTGCTTAAGAACAGGAAGCATCACGAAGATCCGGAGTCGAATGCGCGACTTTGTTAGTCCCTTTATCGGTTTGTGCACCAAGGTGTCAACTCCTCCGAAGAGTTCTGGGGGAAAATGCGAATCCAATGCATCAGAGATAGCCTTGATGACGCTATTCTGCTCTCTATTCGTGTGAAGGTTAATGTGGAAGTCATGGCCAGAGGGTAGATTCATCCCTTCAACTTCTTGAACTAGTTCTCTAAATCGCCGGAAGACTTCAGGTGAGTTTCGGCTCAAGGTCGATTCGACCATTTCTATCGCTTCGGGTAGTTCGTAGCCAAGCTGTACGTGTGTCAGCTTACCTTCACCCGTATGAAGCTTCACATCCCAAAGGACTTCCGGGTATCCTTGGCTGTAGAGTTCGATCCTGGTGCCGCGGACCTCCTTTTGCGGAATCCTAACTATCCTGCCAGTCCGGAAGTTGGGCTGTCTTTGTGCGGAGGGTCCAGATCCCTTAGCTGGTGGAAATGGCAATGGAGAATAAACCTTCGGATTTACGACAACAGTTCCTAACTCGACAGCGTTAATCGTGTTTGCGATTTTGAAAGTCAAGACTGGTGGAACGGCATTCCCGGCCTGTTTGTATCGTGAGTTTACAGTTGAGCCGGCAAACTGAAACGACAAAGGAAATGTTTGCAGAGTGGCACACTCCCTAATGGTTGCCCGTCGAAATCGATTGGGTCCGGAGCGAATCACAAGGGTTTCTCGGCCCATTTGAAGGGAAACGACGGTCCTTGCGGGTTTTTCGAGACTATCGGGGAAGTCCATCCGCCCCATATATGGATGTTGCGTCTTCGCTAGACGAATGCTCTCGGCCTCTGTATCGCTCATTTCCGTATCCATGAAATGGTCCGTTAGGTCATCAGTTGCAATGTGAAATCCATAGTTCGGGTCAACTACTATGCCTTTCGGTCGCAAGGAAGTAGGCGATGGCAGAGATTGGACTATGTCACCCAGCGTCAGTGGTTTACTGAGCCCACCGGAGAATTGAAGGCTGCCGACTCCAGTGGCGTCATGAGTTTCGGACGGCATTGGGTAAGACCCGAGGAGTAGTCTCCTGCGCTTCTGAGGGGCGCCGAATCTTAAGAGGTCGAACTCGTGGCGAACCGGAATCTCAAATATACCGTCTTCCTCGATTCCGATCCATCGCAGAGGAATCTGTTCAGGCAGATGCAAACCAATCCGCGGGACATTCTCCATGATCCAATACTTTGGTTTCCTAAAATGAACTACTCTCATGAAGGCCTGCACAAGCTTGACACCCTCCAGGACGTTAGCGCGAGATCCTTTGGCGATCGAAAAATTGACACATGGCGGCCCGCCTACAATGATGTCGCATTCCGGCAATTCAGCGATGTCAAAGTCTTCAATCTTTTTGCATTCCGCCTTCGCACCGGGAAAGTTCCTTTTGAATGTTTCAATCGCGTCACGACTATTGTCGAGCCCATAAACCACGTCGTGGCCGGCCATTTGAAACCCCAAGCTCAAACCACCGCTTCCGCAAAAGAGATCAATAACCCGCATGCGTCCCCCCTGTAGACTATAGTCCGTTGAAGGCATTGGAGTCAACTGTATACTAAAGTCATCTTTTGAAGCATTGACGAAGGACAGAATGGACCCGTTTGGTGAGCAGATTCGAATTCAGAGACAGAAACTTGGACTCAGCCAGGAGAAGCTCGCCAGCCTAGCAAGTGTCGATAGAACATATATTTCTATGCTGGAGCGTGGAGTAAAGAGTCCTACCCTTGATACCGCCGCAAGAGTTTGTGCTGCTCTTGAGAGCAAGCTCTCGAAGATGCTTGAGGAAGCAGGTCTGTGAGAGTCCACTGGAAAGACAACGTACTAGAACAGAAGGTCACGAATCCCAGAATAGACCCGCTGGTTACCACTGCCATCAAACTCGAGATCGAGCGCTCCTTCTCCGCCTACTTGGAGACCCCATTCGTTGTCAATGACACAAAATGGTACGAGTTTTCCAAGGGTAAGCTAAACCCGCGGGTAACCAACAGTGCCGAGTACATCTCGAAACGGTTTCAGAGGGGCCTTCGTTCGTTCGGATGGTTGACCGACCACACTCTAGATAATCAAGAAATCGACGGTTTCAAAGAGTTTCAGTTTGACCATGTAAACTCAGACCACCTTTCCGAAGAGTCCTTCAGAAAGATCCTCGACAAGATTCCGTTTGACGACAACTTTGTTTCTGTCGTTCGTACACTCTTCAACTGCAACTTTCGATCGAAGCGATTCTTGCGGCCGCCGCTCTTTCATGAAGCAAACTTCGTGCGAACCGCCGGCCCCCAATCCTTCCGCGTCGGACTCGAGTTTGAAACCGGCAATATTGCGAGCTCATTTCGAGCTTTTTCAAAGCTGAACTATTTGTTTTCGGAAGGGGCCATTGACCTTGGTGTTTTCATCACGTCTGTTGATAAGGCCGTTTCGACAAGAATTTGGCCCTCTGCAAACCGCAACGGAAGCCTCGAAGAACTTGACCAGCGAAACTACTCACAGGAGTTTCGGCTTCCAGCGCTAATTGCTGGATTCGAACCGGATGAGTGGGATTCATCAGCAACTTACCTGGACCGGGACAGTCGGTACGAAATTCGTGAGGTTGAACACAAGTACCTTGATCTCGGGAACGGTAAGCAGAAGGAAATGATTTCTTCATCTCACAACGGTCTGTACAAAGAACCCTGAACTCCTGTCCGCCCAACGCCCGGCTAAGCTGCAATTTGCATAGCAAATTGTCCGCTTGAGCCGGATGTTAGCCAGCATTGCTCAACTTGGGCACAATCATACTACAGAGTCATGAGTCTGACCAGAATGGTTCACAAGTCTCCGCCGCTAGGCAACCTGCAGACTTCCCTCTCTTTCGTGAAGCCCCGGTTGACTGTTGGGGTTTTGTACAATATCCTGTACACAGGAGCTACCCATGGATGCTGTTTCTTTCTCAGACCTCCGGCAGAACCTCAAGTCCTACCTCGATAGGGTCTACTTTGATCACGATCCGCTGATAGTCACCCGGAAGAACAGCGAGAACTTGGTGATCCTGTCGGTAGGCGACTACAACAGTCTGGTGGAAACTAGCTACCTGCTTGGCTCAACTGCGAACGCGGAGCATCTCAAGCAGTCTATCGACCAGCTGAACTCAGGGAGAACCGCAGCCCGAGAGTTGCTCAACGATGACTAAGAAGTTCACCGAGGAAGCCTGGAAGGACTACCTCTTCTGGGCAGACACCGACAAGAAGCAGCTGCGGAAGATCAACGACCTCATCCGCGAGATCGAGCGAGATCCCTTCCACGGCATAGGCAAGCCAGAGCAACTCAAGCACAATCTGAAAGGCCTCTGGTCTCGGAGAATCGACCAGGAGCATCGAATCGTCTACAAGATCGAAGGCGACGATCTTTTCCTGGTGGCACTACGCTTTCACTACGACAAGTAGCAAGAAGTCACGGCATAATGCCAGAATCCCAGGACGCTTTGACCAACCGCCGTGGAGCCAAACCAACTTTGTCTGGCTAACGCAGTTTTAACCTGCGAGCCCGTTCGCGAAGCGATTGGCGCGGGCCTTGCGCAAGCAAGGGCCGTGACAAAGGGCGCTGTCAGGTTGAAAACTATGTTAGCTGAATCTTTTTTAATGTGTGCTTCTATTTCATTTTTTGGTAATGAAAGTTCCATAAAACATACTTAGCCTAAGAAGCAAGCACTTCAGACCTAATACTTTGAACACACCAAATCCCAGTTCTTTTGAAATTCTTCTTTTGTAAGACTCATATGTATTAAGTCGCATTCGCCGTAGGGACGCACAACGTTCTCATCTTTCATTCCGATCTTGTGAAGTATGGACTTCCCCCGATTTGGTAGACAGGTCTAGCCTGCCTGTTTCTTGTTCTCAAACTCAAGGGGGCTGAGTTGCCCC
>JAULBY010048706.1:0-12148 GCA_032358315.1 Ophiocytium majus
GGGGCAGAGGGGAGGCCGGGATAAGTGGTAGGGCAATGACGCCAGGTGCAGGTGCATGTGGTTGCAAACCATCGAGCACATGAGGCCCGTGAGGAGGGGTGTGGACCCCAGGGAGAGGTCCAGGTGGCGTTGTTGGGCAGGGGGGGGGGCAGGTGCAGTGGGCTATATTGCGTGCCATGGTGAGGTGGGGCTATGGGGGCGCGGGGGACAAGTGTAAGGTAAGGCAGGTGGGTGTGTGACCGCTTGGCAGGCAGGGATGCGGTCAGGGGCAGGCACCGAGTGTGGTGTCATGCATGGCAAGTCGAGAGGCGGGGGTGGCAGCGCAAGACAGACGCATTCACGTCATGTCAAGTGTGTGCACGGCCACTTGGCCGGCAGGGAATGGTGCCGTGTGGCCGCACCTGATGGGTGTGCACATTGCAACGCGGACGGCACACGCAGGCATGCTGCTGGCAATGCGGCGTGGGGCGCACCGCACCACACACCTCATAGGTCGCGTCCAGGAAGCCAAAGACCATGCAGTACAGGAAGGCACACAGGCAGCAGGCAATCACGCCGCTGTTGCCCAGGACCGCCGCGCCCGCCAATTCGGGCGCCCGCGCCTGTTTGGTGGCAGCTGCGCCGCCGCCGTGTCCAACTTCAACTCCAAGTTCAACATAATTAACTTCAGCGCTGGGCAATGTGCCGCACGTCCGCCACAGCGGCAGGCCCGCGAGTGCGAGCCCCACCGGCAGCGCGGCACACAGCGCGAGCGGCAGCGCCGACAGGGTCACAAACGTGAGCTGGAAGCCGCCCAGCGAGTACAAGACCCCCCCCAGGGCGGGCCCCAGCACGAAGCCCACGCCCACTGCCAGCTCCGAGATGGCGAGCGCGTGTGTGAGCTGCGCGCCTGCGGCGCACGCGCGCATGAGCAGGGACGTCATGCTGATGTAGACGGCGGCGGCGCCGGCGCCCTGGAGCGCGCGGGCGGCGGTGGCGCGCGCGATGGTGGTGGAGACGCCGAATGCGAGGGTGCCCGCGGAAAGGAGAACGGCGCCCACGAATGCGACCGCGCCGCTGCCGCAGCGCGTGCCCGCCCAGCCCACGGCGGGGGAGGCAATGATGGAGGCGAGTGGGAACATGGCGAAGCAGAGGCCGACTATGTCCTCTGTGGCGCCCAGGTGTGTGGTGGCGTACTGGGGGAAGAATGGTGACACGACGCTGACGAGAGTGTTTGTGCAGAAGGCAGCCTGGCAGCATAAGAAGCAGGCAGAAGACACAGGGGTGGGTCTTGAGCAAGTTGCCGTCTGGCAGGGCAGGTTGCTATGTGCCCAGATGCTGTGTGCAATCCCCGGCACGTTTTCGGCACATTTTTTTGGGGGCACATCTTATTTTTTGACAACCTGCAATTCTGTCGCGTTCTGCACATGGGCACTGGCCACTCACCAGGCAGTTAAGGGCCAGCACATACTTGACGCCGGCTGCTTCCTGCTCGACCGTGTCCACCTCCACAGCTGCCGCTGCTGCCCCTCCCGTCGCGGGTGCAGCCTGAGCTGCCACCACGATGGCACCTGCACTTGAAACTCGATCAATTGTACGATGGCTGCCATAGCTGGGCAGATCACTGCCCGTCGCTGGAGCGCTCCCAGGCAACGCCTCATCCAAGCTGGGCCGCGGCTTACTGCTGCTGGCACTCCTCCCCCCCCGGAAGCTGCTGGTTGGGGTGCCGAAACCGGTGCTGCCTGCCCTGCTCAGACTGGGCCTCCTGGTTGCTCCACCCATGGTGTTGCGGCCATGCAGCTGCCAACAGCGTGTTTGTCAGGTACTGCTGGCGGTAGACGCCACAGCTGGCGTACTGACGAAATAGCCCAAGGCCTCGGCCTGCTGTTTGTGTTTGCTCTCGGCACATCGGCACATCTCTTCTCTCGCTCGTGCATGCGCATGCAGAAATATCTGGCTTGAAAACACATAATATATTTGCCTTTATTTCTAAACAATGTGACACAGTACCGCCGCTACTAACTTGGCGGCAGGCGGCATACACTGAGACGTGTGTTCACCAGCACCACCACCACCACCACGGCCTCACCGGTGCAAGGTCTGGTTCTCCGAAAAAAAAAAAAAAAAACGCAGGAACCCGAGACTTGCCGGGCGGAACGTGCTCGTTCGTGACCCAACATTCGTTCGTGTTCACAAACATTCAAGAGAGCTTGAGCGGCGGGCGGTTCTCGCCGCGCCACTGCCGCGCCGTGAGGCACGTGATGTGGTGGACACGGTGGTCCCCTTCGCAGATTACACGCTAGCCACAGCACTGCCTCTTTTGTGGTCGGCGAGGACACCCACCCCCCTCCGCGAGAGGACAAAGCATGGCACCCTCTTCTGCTGATGCTGGTTTAGCATGCACGGAGACAGCACGACTGCTGTTGCCACCAGCAGCAGCAGCCACAGGTGCCGACGCTGCGCTAGCGTATTACCACGGCGGAGAGACGGTGCCACAGGCGCAACACTCGAAACACCAGCGGGAGCAGACGGGGTGGCAACATGGTACCAGCAGCAACGGCTGCGCCATTGGCGGCGGTGCCACAGCAACAGCGGCAACGAGCGGAAAGGCGGACGTAAATTACGTGTTGGTGCTTAACTGCCTGGTGAGTGCGGCGGCACGTGCTCTAGCTGGCTGCCTGGCGCCGCTTTGCGGGCACACAAACTTAGCGCAAGTCACTAGCTGTTGTGACGCAGCTAGCAGTAGCGGTCGCAACGCCCCTGTGCAACAGCGCTGTGTACAGGTTGCTGCTCGCTCAACCCGGAGCCATAAAGTCATACTCCGAACTGCCCACACAGACTGCCCACATTAAGACAAGAAATGAAATCGAACACTTATAATAGTTGTACGCCAAGCGTAATGCTGCGAGCGCAGCGAGTAACCTGCGGTAAAAGCAAACAGAGTCACACACTTGGACAAAATGTACACATGTATTAAACGTAATGCAAACATTGTGTATACTGAGGCTGGGTGGCGTGCAATATGTATTGAACTTCGCTGGACATGCCACAGGCCGTTCACTATTGCACTACAGTAGTTTGGTCGTGGGTCTCAGCCTGGGGCGCGAAAGCTCCGTGCACATGGGGTTACTAGTAGGCTGAAGCATGTCACACAGACCTGTGCTACGTGTCGGTGTACACTTATAATATACTTCAAGTACTAGAAGAGTACTAGAAGTATGGTTGTTCTTGGTGGTTCAGAGCGTTGTTCATGTGCATATCCACTACTGCGTACTGCCGGGCATGTGCCATGAGCCTGCTGACATGCATGACATGGGCTCTTGCACGCACACAAGTGCAAATAAATAACACAGATACCTATACCGTAGCGGCCTACACGACACAACCAGCACCGCATGGCGCAAGCACGCCCAGCCCGGCGCCTACACCGGTGACAGTTGTAGTGCACGGTTCGAAACAATTTGGCACGTTGCTCACTTTGCCACGTCGTACGGGCAGCCCAGAAATATCGTGATGTGATGTGGATACTGTGAGTATTGATAGCCATGGCAGTGCACTACAGTGTAGCTGTCATCACAGCAACTGCTGCAAGGCTGCAGCTGTGCATCTAGACTTCAACAGTGATAGCTGTCAACTGTAGCCATTAGCTTCCACACCCCACAGCAGGTGCAGCAACACTGCCACTGCAACGTAGTTCAGCGCAGGGTGCAGGGGCGCAGCAGACAACTCGGCTGGTGTAGTAGCTCTGCTGCTGGTGGGCACCGACAGGCAGTACCGCAAAGGTGGCTGCCGCTGCTGCAGGTGCTGCCGCAGGAGGCCACGGCGCGGCACCAGCACAACAGCAAGCAGAAGCTGCCACCCACTACACCTGTGCAGCAGCGCCTGGTGTGCCGAAAGCGCTGCCCCCTGCCGCCCTATGCACCTCAGCTCACCCGCCCCTCGCACGCTGGAGCAGAGCCACCTCCTACACACCTGCCTGTCAGCAGCAGCAGCCCGTTTGCTGTGGCAGCCTGTTGCCAGATGTGGTGGTGGGAGTACGCGTTGCATAAGCCTCCTGCGGCTGGGATTGCGCGCCCCTGCCCTCGCCCCCCCAGCACGCGCGTCGCCCGCTGCTGTCAGCAGCCTTCAGCCCTTTGGCCCAAGATTGAGCAGTCTGCTATTGTTGTCGGTCTGCTGGTGTTGTGCTGTGCCCGAGGGGCACGCCGTCACCTGCTGCGGCTA
The DNA here is from genome assembly GCA_032358315.1 of Ophiocytium majus. NCBI lineage: Eukaryota > Xanthophyceae > Mischococcales > Ophiocytiaceae > Ophiocytium > Ophiocytium majus. The sequence continues at coordinate 4,201 of JAULBY010048706.1, forward strand.
GGGGTGCCACCCTCCTGCCCTCCTGCACCCTCCTGTAAATATGAGCACTCTATGGCTGTGGCCTCTGTGTCGGTCGCACTCTGATGATGTGCGCACATGTGTGCTGAACAAACTTCTGCTGAGCGAAGGATTTGCGAGGCTTCACGCGCAAGCACGCACAAACAGACGGACGGCCTCTTAGTTTGGGGGTCGCCCGTAAACATACGCACGTGCGGACGTTGCCTAAAGTCTCGCTACGCACGCAGCCCCGAGGACGGGGCTGCGAGCTGCGCTCGCAGATAAAACCCAAAACCTCAACCGCTAAAAATCCCTACACTGTTGCTAGTCTGTGTGGGGGGTCTGTGTAAAAACCAGATTATATAAAGTCTGGCTCGGCTGCAACTGCCATATTGCGGGCCACCACCACACATCTTTCTGTTTGTCGCAGCACTGCCTTGTGTCATACCATGGCACAACAGCAGCATCTGTGATTCTGCACGCAGCCGGTGCCCACGCCTGCACGCCAGCAGCGGCGGCAGGCGCTGACCACGGCGGACTGGTTACCACACAATGAAGGGCTTACTCAACCACCCTCTGCCTAAAACCTCCGCGCGGCACCTTCTGCGATGCTTCACAGGCGGCTTTCAGCACAAATACACTGGCGTCCGCGGTCTCCCCATTCTTCCCAGAGTACGCCGCCGACAGCCTCGATGCGAGCGCGGTGCTTGTGGGCCTGTGCATCGCCATGTTCCCGCTGGCCAGCGCCGCCGCCTCACCCGCTGTGGGCTGGGCGGGCGCGCGCTTCGGCAGCGGCATCGTTGCCTTTGCGGGCGCAATCGCGCTGTGGACAGGCACAGTGGCATTTGGCACCGCGCCCACGATCGAACGCGCCATTGTCGCGCGAGCAGTGCAGGGCGCGGGCGCGGCTGCCGTCTACATCAGCGTCACAGCGCTGCTGATGCGCGTGTGTGCGGCCGGGGGCAGCGCGCAACTCACGCACGCACTCGCCCTCTCCGAGCTGGCAGTCGGCGTCGGTTACATTGTGGGGCCGGCTATTGGGGGGGTCTTGTTTTCACTGGGGGGCTTCCAGCTCACATTCGTGAGCCTGTCCATGCTGCCGCTGGCATTTGCGGTGGCGCTGCCAGCACTGCTGGCAGTGGCGGACATTCCACTGTGGCGGGCTAAGGCGCCAAGCCGTGCAGCTGCAGCTGCTGGGTTGGAGGTTGAGGGGGAGGTGGCGGCGGCAGGCACAGTGACGGGCGGGGAGAGTGGAGGGGTGTCAATTGTGGCGCTGCTGCGGCCGGTCTTGGGCAGTGGCGGCGCTCTGGCGTGCTGCACTTTGGGGCTCCTGTATGCCGCCATATTTGGCTTCCTAGACGCAACATTTGAGGTGAGCATGGAATGGCTGCTTACAGTGAGCATTGTGGTATGGTCAGCGGGCACCGAGGTACCTACTTTAGAGCTCTGTTGTAGCACTGTCACGTGGTCACATGGCCACAGTGCCGTGCAGGCGTGACCTGGTCCTCCTAGGAGTCGAGCCTGCTAGCCATGCAGCACATGCAGAAGCATGTCTGCGTCATGGCGCCAGTGCTGGAGCAAGTAGCTGCAAGTGAACAGCACCTTGTTGGTAGTGCTGCCAGTGGTTGGTGAGAGGTAGTTGGGCCAAGGGAGCTGGCGGCTGGCAAGTTGGCTGCACATTGTGCATGCGTGCAGGACGCCATCAGCCAAACCCCAGGGACAGCATGTCGCAATGGCAGAAACCACCTCATACGGCAGCTGGAGCGCCCAGCTCCCGCGGTGCATGAAACTCGTAAACACTCAAACTTCAGCAGTCAACCTGTGTGGCACACAACGCTGCAAGCCTGCACATCACTGCACCCTTCTCCACCGCCACCGGCAGTGCTGTCGCCCCCCGCAGGCACCACCAGCTGACGCGCCACTTGCCCCCCCCCCTTCCCCTCGCGCACACGCAGCGCCACCTGGACCTGTCCCTCGGGTCCACGCCGAGGCTCACGGGGTTCATGTGCGCCGCGCCCTCGCTCACCTACTGCACCGGCGCCCTCGTCACCGCACGCGTCGCCCAGCGCGTGGGCTACACCCGCTGCATCACGGGCGGACTCGTGGCGACGGCGGCGGCGCTGCTGCTGCTTGCGCCTGCGGCCCCCCTTCGGCCACTCTTCGCGTCGCGCGCAGCGACGTGGGCGCTGTGGATCGGCGCGCAGCTGCTGATGGGCGCGGCCGTGGCCTTCTGGTTCATCCCCGTGCTGCCGGCGATGCAGGAGGTGATGGCGCTCAGCGGGGCGTTTGGCGGCCGCGCCGCCGCCGCCCACGGGCGCGCTGACACTGCGTGCATGAGCGACGACATCAGCGCGGCGAGCGACTTCGAGCTTGGCGAAGGCGGCAGCGTCAGCAGCCTCGCTGACGACCTTCCCGCGAGCGCGCGCTGCACCGGCAGCGGAGCCGCACCGTGCGGCGGCGCCGCCTGCGCAGTGGATGCGGAGGCGCTGCACAGCGCGGCCTCCAGCGTGTACAACGCGGCCATGTCGATAGGGGGCGTGGCGGGGCCCGTGCTGGGCGCGGCGGCGGTGGCGCGGCTGTGGCAGGAGCCGGAGGTGACGTGCTCAGCGGCCCCGGAGGAGTGCATGAGCGGCTTTGCGGGCGCCTGCATGCACCTGGCCGCGGGGGTGCTCGCGTGCGCGGCGCTCATATGGGCGACGGTGCCGTGTCACCTGGGGGTGCTGGAGGGGCCGCAAGATAAGCCGTCTGCTGGTTTTCCATGATAAGGCGGTATGCCAGGTGGTGGCGCCGTGTGCGTTGTGAGTTGGGCTTCCGGGCTGCCGCAGGTGCAGCTCGGTGTGTGGCTGTGTTCTTGCAACACATTGCAGGCGGGCACGCGGTGCGTGTGCTAAGATTCTTTGCACTTTCGCACATTTGATGCGAAGCTCGTGGTGTGCTACGGGTACGCTGGGGGCTGTATGATCACTGTGTATAGCGCCGCCCAGGTGGAAAGCTGTGGCAGGCACACGCACCGCACGGTGCAAAGGGCTTTCCGCGCCCTAAGCGGAGTTTAATAAGAGTAGACAGAGTTGTAGAGCCCCAGCCTGAGGATGGTGACTTTCAAAGCCCACACATCGTCATCGCATGGCACATGTTTTGCTGCACAAGGCAGCATTGCAGCAGCAGGCAGCTGCCTGTCATCATCCCTCCTGAGCCATGTTTAGAGCACCGCTCCTTGCGTGTTGACAGACGGCAAATGCTTAAACACACACACACACACACGGTTTAGTGACACTGTCCGGCGCGTCTGGTGTGCTGCATGTTGGTGTGCTAAACTATTTTGTGCGTGCTTGAGCAGGCTGAGCACTCACCCATTTGCTGTTCGGAAAGCGGCATGTGTATGGCAGAGGATGATCGCAGGAAGAGACCGAGAGAGAGCAAGCGCGTGGGTGTGGTTGACGAAGTGCGCATGCAATTTTTGTCAATGGTGGCTGTCTGCGGCAAGCGCAGCGCAGCCGAACTCTTTCTTCCTGTTGTCACACTCTACACCAAGTCGTGCAGAAACTGACCAAAACTGGCGCCATGGCATGGCCAAGTCGCGGCCCGGTCATGCGTGTGCACGTTTGCAGACGACGACGACGCCGTGCGCACGCATGCGTGCAGGTAAGAAGCGCCCCTTTAGCCTCATTCCGCTCGCTGCGCCCGTTGCGCTCGTTACGCCGCAAAAGCGCGGGACAAGCAGTCTCCCGCCTTTTTTCAGCAGACGAAACACACACACACACCGCTGTGAGAGTCTGTGAGAGTGGCGAGGGTGGCCAAGCCAGTGTCGTGGAAGAACCTCTGTTAGCCCTGCGGGGTCACCACCGGGTGCCATGGCTCTCGTTCAGAAGCTCTCGATCAGGGGCATCCGAAGGCAAGTTGGGTCTCGCGTTAGCTGTCAACAGCAGCACACACCACTTCGGGATCCTGACTTGGCGCCGCTTGTGTCGCATCGACCGCTGCGCAGCAATGTTACCAGCACGTGGCTTCGCAGGGGCAAAGCCCCAATTCATCGACACCCGTCCCAGTTTTTCCGCAGCTTGGGAGCCTCGACCTTCGGCCGTGTTCGCTTTATAGTTTTTGACTTGGTTCCCCTCCCATGTGCAACATGACGTCTAGAGTAACCCGGCAGCTGAGCATTCCCGCGTTTTGGCACGTCACACAACACTGTGGGAGGCCCCTGCCCTCCACGGTGGCTCGTTCCAGCGCCGTTCGTGCTGCTGTGCTGCTGTGTGTGCAAGCAGAGTTGCTCCCTGTTGCTCTTCACCTCGGTGCGACGGCCGCGGCAGCTCACGCTGCTCCCGCCCCGCACGCCCGGCTGCTGCCTGCTCCCCTCACAGCTTTAGTCCGGACAATGACCAGATCATCGAGTTCTACATGCCCCTGACCATGATAGTGGGCTCCAACGGCTGCGGAAAGACCACCATCATCGAGTGCCTGCGCTATGCCTGCACGGGCATCCTGCCTCCGAACTCGCGCAACGGGCAGGTGAGCATGCCACTCAGCGGCGCCTTTGAGCGTGCCACTCAGCAGCGCCTGTCAGCGTGCTGCGAGCTGCGGGCCATGCCCATGCTGGACCGAAATGCAGTGCTGATAACGGCATGGCTGGGCTGGCTGCAGCACGGCGCGTGTGTTCTTGGTGTGGCAGTTGAATGCGCTGCGCAGGCAGCATGTTGTGCATGATCACGGCCGCTGCCTGCCACCACCGCTCTTGTGCTGGTCGCTGCGGGTCCAACACAACTCATGTGCCACATGGCATCATGGCATGGTCAGCCACGGCCTCCCATGAGCGCAGAACACACCCGCACGTGGCGACCAGTCCAGGGCCGCGCACCATGTTGATACTGACGCCGCTGCCCCCTGTGCACTCTTCTTCTCGACATCTCCAGACATTTGTGCACGACCCCAAGATGAGCAACAGGACGGAGGTGAAGGCACAGATCAAGCTGCGGCTCAAGGCGAAGGGCGATATACCCACGGTGGTCATACGCTCCCTGCAGGTGCGCCGCCAGTCGTGGCGTGTGGCGTGTCCGCCGCAGCAGAACGGCGGCCCGTTGGCACTTTTGGGGCGTGCACCTACAAAAGCGGGAGCGTGCACCGCAGCCACTGCCGCAACCTGCTGACCCAATGTGTGCTAGCTATACATGTGGGTGTTTGTTTGCCAGCACGTGCGGCAACTGGCTGCGCATAGCTCAAGGCACAGCAAGACGCAAGCAAGCTGCTTTTTGTACTCACACCGTCTCGCACATTTTCGCTGTGCTGGCGCATGTGGTGTTGCGTCGCCTTGCGTGGGGCGCGTGCGCAGTTGACCCAGAAGAAGACGACGATGCAGTTCAAGGCGCTGGACGGCGTGCTCAAGTACAGCGTGCCCAACCAGGGGCAGGCAACCACCAGCACCGGCGTCAAGTGCACGGACCTCGACAAGCAGGTGGGCTGTTCAATGCCGGTGCCGATCCAGCAGGCAGGACAGTGATTGGAAATGCTGCACGCTGCATTTGCATCAGCAGCTGGGCCAAGGCACGGTATGCCGATACAAAGGGTTTGGTTTTTAAGGTACATATACTTCCATATACCTCCAGTACAAGGAAGGATATGCTGCCTGCATGCATGTGCATGCGGTGTGCGGTCAGCGGTCAGCTGCGCCTCATCGCGCCCCAGTACCACACCTGTTGCGTCTGGGCCACAGCAGAAGCATCAGTGTTAGATCGCACATCCCTCCACTGCAGTCTGCCGCAGCCAGCTCTGCAATAAACTTGCACACGTGTTCAACCCATGTGCCCCATTTGTGCGCGTGCGCGCCGCTGCTGTGCGTGTGGCGCAGCTGCCCGTGCTGATGGGCGTGTCGCGCGCCATCCTGGAGAGCGTCATATTCTGCCACCAAGAGGAGAGCAGCTGGCCGCTGCAGGAGGGCGCCGTGCTCAAGAAGAAGTTTGACGACATTTTCGAGTCGGCGCGCTACACCAAGGTGCGCCGGAGCGCGTGCGTCACCCTTGGGTGCAGACTGCTGTGTGTGCAGTTGGGGGTTGAGTGTGACACTGGGTGTTGATGAGTAGCGATGGGTCGCAGCGTATAATTTTCGCATTGTACGCCGTATAACGAAGTATGTAATTACGCCGTATAACATATACAGATGAACGTATTTATACGGCAAAGTCGCCGTATATCGCGTTTCTGGGCGTAGAAATACGCCATATTTTGTGTAACGTATAAATTACGTTATACGCCGTGACCCATCACTATCCACGAGTGACCTGCAAACATGGCAGGAGTGCCGCTCACACGCGCGCCTGACACACAGCAATCACGGAGATATGCGCCTCAAGGGCTACTGCTGGACCTGCTTGCGACAGAGGTGCAGTGCATGCAAGGCGCATCGGATAACTGTTTGCGGCGTGCTTTGGTGTGGCGCGCATTGTAGGCTGGGCACGCTGCTAGCCGCGCACATCCACGCAGCGCCCCAGCTGTGCGACTCCACCATGTCAGGCTGTGGGCGCGCAGGGGTGCCTCACGCAGCAACGTGTGTGCGCGTGCCCTACGTTGTAGGCGCTGGATGTGATCAAGAGCACGCGCATGGAGCTTGCCAACAAGGTCAAGGACCTGAAGACGGACCTGGCAGCGCTCACCGCGCAGATGGAGGCCGCACAGGAGCTGCAGGTACACTGCTGCACCCTTTCCCCGCTGTCATAATATGTTTGTTCTGTCCACGGTCACGGTGTTTGCATCCTCTTCGCTTGCGCTCAAGCGTGCTGGTGCGTGCCGGTCACATGCTGTGGGGCCGACCGCGTGGCAACGGCAGAAATTATAGCATTGCGCGCATGTCATTTTGCCACAGCCGAATAGAAGCGGGCATGTGGCTATGCCATGGAATGTGACTACACTGCAGTCAACGGCCATTAAGCGCACTTGCACCTGTTCGTAGAGTCAGTGCGACAACAGTCAGGCGGCTTGCCTGGTGTTCACCGGCGCAGCACGCGCACATGTGTGCCCGCACGCACTTTCCTAAATATAGCAGCACCCACATGTCTGTGTTGCCACGCATGGCCTTGGTCCCTGTGCTCTTGTTTGCTGTGCGCCTACCTCAGAACGACCTGTCCTCCAACGAGCAGAAGAGCGCCGCTGTGGAGGAGCAGATGGCTGCTGCGGATGCGACGCTGCGAGAGCTGCAGGAGGAGCTCGCTGAGCACCAGCATAGGGCGCAGCAGGTGTGGACAGTGCTAGAGGGCAGGCGTTTGCAGGCAGTCGAGTCATGCTTGTCGCCGTTTCTGCGACAAAGTTTGCAGGCTGTGCTAAAAAAATTCAGTTCAAAGATGGAGTGCCAAGCGTCGAATGACTACGAACAAGCAACCACTGGCCCTCCTGTTTTCTGCTTATTAAACTTGGATGTTTCAAGTGCTTCAATTTATATAGTACTACCTGAAGTATATACCTATGTATGTGTACATGTGCCAATGCATGATTTTTGTGCACACTACTTCGTCCTCCTAAGTGAAGCAAGCTGTGTTGTGATGCATGAGTGCCAGATGGCTCGGTGCACCTGTCACACCGCACACAGCGCCCACGCAGCGCGCACAGCGCCTGTCACTGCCTGTGCTCAGCAATGTGGTGCACAGCGATAACCTTGCTGCATCCGGGGCGCTAGGGCACACTGAGCTTTTGCGCACCGCTGCCGGTGCCACTACTTGCTGCTGCGCACGTTGCCCACTACTCCCCCCTAACACCCCCCACCACCCCCCTCCCCCCCCTTCCCCCCCCTCCGTTTCAGCTGGCGATGCTGCAGCGCGAGCTGGACATTGTGACGTCGAACATTCGCGAGCGCGCCGCGCAGATCTCGGAGAAGGAGGCGCACATGGAGGTGCAGTATGAGGAGAGCGACGCGGAGCTGCGCCAGTTCCTGCAGCCTGACAGACGCTGGAGAAGTCAAGAACAGCTTGGG
>JAULBY010048717.1:0-12147 GCA_032358315.1 Ophiocytium majus
GGGGGGGGGGGGGCGGTTCTAGAAGCAAGCACACAAATAACCATATCTCGGGCCCTTCTGGGAGGTAGAGGCTGAGATTTTGGCACGGCGCAGTGCTGGATCTATGCTGCCATTTTCGTTGGCGGTGCACAAGTCACAGAGTTTGCTTGCTGTCGCTGTCACTAAACTGAATGAGCAACATATTTATTGGACAAATGGTACCGTAGTAGGCAATTTGGTACAGCGGCTCCAGGTCCTTGAAGGCGAACCTGCATGTGAACCATATAAAGTGCTGTTCATCAGTACCCTATCAGGTACCAGTGCTAGTAGGTACTACTGTAGCAGACAGTAAGTTGTCCACCCCCTGCGCGCCCCACGATATTACTTCAACTGGCATATGAACCACATGAAGTGCTGCTAATCGGCGCCTGCGGCTTTGTACCTGTAGGGTCAGGGTCATGCTCGTGGTGGTGCCCATCGCCAGGCCGTGCCCCCATGGCGTGTGCATACTGCACACCACGCACTGTAATTGCCAACTACAACTTCAACTTCAACTAGGCGCCCCCGGCTGCAACTTTAACTGGGCTCACCTGGGCGCCGTGCCCGAGACTATGCCAGCGCCCGCCGCCAGGTCGCGTCCCAACGGTGTGTGCGCAAACACACGTCACACATTGTCACTGCCAACTTCAACTTCAACTGGGCTCACCTGGGTGCCCCCGGCTTGCCGCCGGTCGGGTCCGAGGCTGTGTTGGCGCCCATCGCGAGTCCGCGCCCCAACAGCGCGTGCACAACACACATCAAATACTGCGGCCAAAACCAACTTCAACCTCCAACTTCAACTTTTGAAGCCAACTTCAACTCCTACTTCAACTTCAAATGAGCGCACCTGGGCGCCCCCGGCTTGCCACCTGTAGGGCCCGAGGCCGCATCGGCGCCCGTCACCAGGCCACACCCCAAGCGCGTGTGCACAACTCACATCACACACTGTAACTGCCAGCTCCAACTTCAACCGCATCTTCAACTGGGCTCACCTGGGCGCCCCCGGCTTGCCGCCGGTGGGGTCCGAGGCCGTGTTGGCGCCCGTCGCGAGGCCGCGCCCCAATGGCGTGTGCGCAAACACAATGATGCCCTGGCGCTTGCACTCCGCAATGGTTCCGTCCTCCGCCGCCGTCTGGTCCGCAAGGCTGTACTCAATCTGCGCATGTGCAGCACATAACAATAACAATACCAATACAGGTATAGGGTAGTGAGATGTGAGGACTTACATGTGGAGAAGGCATACAAACAAATGGGACTGGTCCGCAAGGCTGTACTCAATCTGGCATGGTCGGCACACAACAAGTACCAATGTAGGTATAGGGGGGTGAGTTGTGAGGGCTTTCATGTGGATACGGCATAGCAACTGGGACTGGTCCGCAAGGCCGTACTCAATCTGCGTGGGAGGTACAGTACATAGATGTAGGGTAGTGAGTTGTGAAGACTTTCGTCTTGAGTGGGAATAACAGCTGGGACTGGTCCGCAAGGCTGTCTTCAATCAATGCGCCGGAACGGCGCATGCAGGGTATCAAGTTGTACGTGCTTTCATGTGGAAAGGCATAGCACCTGGGCGGGACGCAATGGTGGTAGTCAACGAGCATGTGAAGGGTACATACAGGTTCTAATTTTTTAAGTACTTCGGAAGTACTTGCATGCGGAAAAAGCACAGCAACTGGGTCCGACCCGCAAGGGCTGCAAGGCTGCATGTAATTCATGCGTGGGGAACACATGCAGCGTAGCAAAGCGCAAGTACTTTCATGTGGCGAAGGCATACCAACCACAGCATGCCCTGGTCCGCAAAGGCCACAAGGTTGTGCTGAATCATCAACTGGAGAGAACACATAGAGTGCACAAGATGCATAAAAAGAATGTAGCAAGCAGCTGCAAGTGCTTTCGTGCAAAGGAGGAGTAACAACTGGGCCTGGTGCAAGGCTGCAGGGCTGTACTCAATCTGAGTGTGTGAAACAACACATACAGAGCCGCAAGTTGCAAGCACTTTCATGTGGGAGGGGCATAACAAACTATTATGATGCTGACGTATCGTACAGCACATGTTTCTTAGCAGGAAAGCACCATCGCCTCGCACAGCACTAAAACGCTGCTGCCACTGGAACGAGCTCAGCAAACTTCAGAAGCGGGGGGGCGCACCTGATTGGCCACGAGCGGTACATCAAACTTGGCCAGCTTCTCCTTGAACATGCGCACCTGCGAGCGTGGGGGGGGCAGTTGAAGTGCAAGTTGAAGTTGAACTCGGACACACTCCCTTCAACTTGGTGCCACTGCAGAGCAGCGTTATTGCATCCCAAAGACACATGCGCACCCGAGGGCACTGTGCGGCAGACTGGCAAGGGCAGGGCCTACTCATGCCATCCACTTCCCAGAGCTGGTAAGCCCACCGAGTTGGTTACTTCATGTATGTATGTCCATGAACTCACACATGACTATACGCGCCTCACCTGCGCGCCGTCCATGTTGCACACGCCCACGTGCCGGCACAGCCCGCGCTCCCGTGCGCGTGCAAGCCCCTCTGCCAAAGCGTTGTAGCCGCCGAAGTAGCGCGATGCGGGCGCGCTCAGGCTGTACAGGTCCACATACGCCAGGCCCATGCGGTCCAGGCTGCAAACGGCAGTTACAGCGGCGGCAGTTATATGTTTACATGGTTGGCGGTTGCTGGCGGGTACACCAGGCCCATGCAGCCCAGGCTGCAAATGGCAGTTACAGTGGCGGCTGTAACTTTGAGTACATGATTACATGGTCGGCAGTTGCTGGCGGTTACACATGCCAGGCCCATGCGGTCTATGCTGTGAATGGTAGTTAGTTACAGCGGCGGCAGTTACATGGTTGGCGGTTATGAACGGTCACATACACCAGGTACAGCTGACTCCAAAACCCGCCTGCCCTGGACAACCGCCACAAGAGCGCGGCGGCCCCCAGATCCGATATTAACCGCCCCCCCGCCACATCCTATCAGTCACCCAAAGGGAACTCTGCCGCCGGCCAAGTTCAACATGACGCCGCACCGCAAAACGAGACCTCGCGCGCGCAGATAGCAGAGGCGTCACCTGCCCTGAAATGCGCCCACTACCGCGCACCGCCCCCCGTGTGGCAGCAGTGTGGCAGCAGCCCCCATAGACCCCCCCGCTCCCAGCCACATCTCATCAATCAGCCTAAGGAAACCATGTGGTCAGCCAACTTCAACATGGCGCCGCGCTGCAACAACACTTCAGCAAAGGCATCGCCTGCCCTGCAAGGCCCTCACTACCGCGCGCCCCCCCCCCTGCGGCAGCAGCCCCGATAGACCCCCCAGCCACATCCTATCAACCACTCAGCCACATCCTATCAACCACTCAAAGGAAACCATGCGATTGGCCAACTTCAACATGGCGCCGCGCTGCAACACTATAGCATGCCTCACCTGCCCTGCAAGGCCCGCACTTCAGCCCGCCGTCAACCACATGGTGTGTACTTCCTTGTTTTTGGAAGGGGGGCGCCGAAACGCTGCACAATGGCACCTCATGCAACAGACAGCTGAGGCGCCTCACCTGCCCTGGAGGGCCCTCACTATCGCGCGCCGCCCCCCGCGCAGCAGCAGCCCCGATAGAGCCCCCCCGGCCACATCCTGTCGTTCTTTCAAGGAAAAACTAAGTGGGCGGCTGACTTCAACATGGCGCCACGCCGCAAAAAGAGTCCTCTCTCACAACGAGGGCGCAGGCCTCACCTGCCCTCAAGGGCCCTCACGCCGATACACCTCCCCCCCCCCGCCACATCACATCAGTCATGCCACAAAAACGGTGCAATAGGCCAACAACCAGCATGGTGCCACACTGCAAAGTGGCACCTCGCACAACAGACAGCAAAGAGGCCTCACCCGCCCTGAAGAGCGCTCACTACTGCGCGTCGCCCCTTGCGCGGCAGCAGCCGCGATAGACCCCCCCACACACCCACATCCTATCAACCACTTAAAAAAAACCATGTGGTCAATCAATCTGCGCCTCACCTGCCCTGGAGGGCATGCACTACCGCGCGCCGCCCCCCGCGCGGCAGCAGCCCCGATAGAACCCCCCCCCAGCCACATCCTATCAAGCACTCAAAGGAAACCATGTGGTCAACCATTTTGACAAGGTGTCGTGCCGCCTCACCTGCCCTGAAGAGCCCTCACTACTGCGCGCCGCCCCCCGCGCGGCAGCAGCCCCGATAGACCCCCCCCTGGCCACATGCGTGGCGTGTACTGGGCGCCCACCATGGGGCGCACGTCCGCCTGCGAGTCCTGCACAAAGCGCCCCAGCAGCTGCTCAGCGCTCATGTCCTCCCTGCTCAGCAGCAGCGGCAGCAGCAGCAGGCGCAGCGGTTGTGCTCAGCAGCATCAGCAGCACGCGTAGCGGTTGGGCTCAGCGGCAGCAACAGCGGCAGGCGCGGCAGTTGTGCTCAGCAGCAGCAGCAGGCGCAGCAGCAGTGCAGGCTTGGCTGCTGAGCAGGCGCAGCAGTTGTGCTGAAAAAGCAGCGCGTCGGGCACAGCCTCCACTGCTCACTGCTGGCCCGCTCCCTTATGATGCTTTGCCTCCGATCACTTAGAACGGTCGACACACGTTTTGGCCGCCTACGCCACTGCAACGCACTTGCACGTCATTGCCGCTGCGACTGTGTCCTGCTGCAGGGTGTCAGGGGACACCACTCCCGCCTCCGGCCAAGCCTCAACATGGCGCCGGCGCACTGCAGCTACAGTAGTTGCGTCCATTTGCACTTGTGGGCATGCAAGAGCCCATGTAGTGCATGCCAGCGCGCTTGTGGCGATGGCATATATGCCCGGCATACAGCAGTTCGCATGGTGAACGCACGCTATTTGCCGCATACCGGTGCCGTGCGCTCGCACCTCGTTGTGCCATGCTGCTTGCTGCAGGGTGTCAACGGACAACACTCTCGCCCCCAGACCAGCAGCCTCAACCACCTGCAGGCTTACGCAGGATGCACCGGCCAGCAGGGCCGCCCTTTCCCTGATTGCCATGCACTCCCTAACGTGGCTTACAGTGACAACAGTAACGTTGATGGTGCGATGCACTTGAGCTCCTTGTCCAATGCACCTCTGACATGTCCACAGACGTGCCCTCAGATTTACTGCGATTGAATGCCAAGCATCTGGGAAGATTATACTTTGAAGTGTGAAGAAGAATACAGTGGCGTACAGTGACAACAGTAGCATCGATGGTGCGATGCACTTGAGAGCTCATTGTCCAGTGCACCTCTGACGTGTCCAGAGACGTGCCGCCAGATTTACCGGGGATTGAATGTCAAATGGCTAGGAAATACTTTGAAGTGGGAGTGGAAAGAAGAATGCACGTTGATTAAGCAAGACACAGTTGAAAAACGCGTGCCGTCTGACGTACAGGAACTGAATACCGAATTTTCTGGAAAATACTTTGAGGTAGGAAGTGGAGAGAAGAATGAATGGCGATGAAGCAAGACGCAGTTGAAAACGTACAAGCCCCATTTTTAGAAGCAAGTCCAGCCTCCAGCGGTTCAGTGTGCACTGCTGCTGAAACAAGTCCCGCCTCAAGCATTTTTTTGTATATATTGTAACACCTCGTTCACTTTATCGACAGTACCATGCAGTCCAACTGAACGAGATGAAAATGCAGACGTGCGATGGGCGCCGCCTGCAACTTCTTGCCTCGCAGAGCTCCGACGTGTCGGAAAAACGCAAACCCCGCCTCCAGCATCTTTATATTTATTGTAATATTGTGTGCAATGTATCAACAGTACATGCAGTTCAACTGATCGAAAGTAGAACGCACAAAGGTGTGATGGGCGCGGCGGTCGCACGCCTGAAACTTCTCGCCCCGTACAGCTGCGATGTGTAAAAAAACACGGGCCGCGCCTCCACCATTTTTTTTTATTGCGGCGGCGCGGCGGCAGGAGGTGGGTGACGGGGGCGCGCGCTGTTTGTGTGCGTGGTGGTTTGGTGTACTTCAAGTAGTTGAAGTTTGGGGGGAAAGGGGGTGGGGGGGGGGGCGCGGTGTTTGGCGGGCAGCGGCAGGGGCGTGTGTGCACTGTGGATGGAACAGTTGAAGTTTGTGTGTCAGTGCATAGACATGGAGTCATGTGTGCACAGAGGCTGAAACAACGACTACCAGTGGCCTATTTGGCGGGTACGGTGCGCTGGGCAATGAGGCACCTTGGTACATGTTTCGTCTTAACAGAACTACGTGCAGTCCAAGTTAACGCAATGAAAATGCACAACAAAGGTGCCATGGGCCTCACCTGAAGCTTTTCGCCCGGTAGAGCTCCGACGTGTCAAAAAAGCCCCGCCTCCAGCATGTTTTTTATGATACGGTAATACTTCAAGAAGTAATACTTCGCCAGAAGTACATTAATTTCAGCCAAACGAAACGGAAAAATGCACAACAAAGGTGTGATGGGCGGCACCTGAAGCTGTTCGCCCCGTAGAGCTCCGAAGTGTCAGAAAAAAAACGAGCCCCGCCCCCAGCATCCCTTTTTTATTTTTGTGTTTTTTTCGCAATTATTATTATTTTATGTACTTCGCAGTATGTTAACAGAAGTACATGAAAAAAAAATGCACAACAAAGGTGTGATGGGTGGCACCTGAAGCTTTTCGCCCCGTAGCGCTCTGACATGTTGAAAAAACACGAGCCCCTGCCTCCAGCATCTCTTTTTGTTTTTAGTCATACTTCATGTATTTTATGAACACTACATGCGGCGCAAATGATCGAGAACAACGCACAAAGGTGTGATGGGCGCGGCGGGCGCGCACCTGAAGCTTTTCGCCCCATAGAGCTCTGACGTGTCAAAAAACACGAGCCCCGCCACCAGCAGCTTGTTCGTCTATTGTAACAATACATTCAGTTTATCAAACCCAACGAAAGCGCCAAAGAAAGAATGCACACAGGTGCGCACCTGAAACTTTTCGTCCCGTAGAGCTCCGACGTGTCAAAAAACACGAGCCCGGCCTCCAGCATAATTTTCTAATTGGCGTAACATTTCATGTACTTTTGAAGTGGTTTAACAGAACCACATGCGATTGAAACGAAAGTCCTATCAAAAGGTGTGATGGGCCTCACCTGAAACTTTTCGCCCCGTACAGCTCCGACGTGTCGAAAAACACGAGCCCCGCCTCCAGCATGGCCTCAAACGCCCCCTGCAGGTCCGCGGGGTTGAACTCTCCCTGCGACGCCTTCGGCCGCCGCTTGGGGTCCCCGATGAACCCCCGCTCCGGCTCGCCCCACGCCAGCGTTCCCAGCCCCATTTCATGAGGGATCTGTGGTTAGCAGTCGGTGCGGGTTTAGAAGCGGAAGGGGCTGCAGTGAGTGTGTGGCAATGGGGCAATTGGGAACATTGGTGGGGGAGAAAGAGCCGCTTGGGGTCGCGGATGAACCCTCGCTCCGGCTCCCCCCACGCCAGCGTTCCCAGCCCCATTTCATGAGGGGATCTGTGGTAAGCAGTCGGGGCGGCTTTAGAGGCGAAAGGGGCGGGCTGCAGTGAGCGTGGGGGTTGCCAGGGTTGTGTGGAATTTGGGCAATTTGAGGCAATTGGGCAACTGGGGCTACTGGGCAATTAGCGGGGAAGCTCCGGCTCGCCCCATGCCAGCTTTCCCAACAACCTTTCATGAGGGATCTGTGTGTGGCGGTGGGTGCGGTTGCAGAGGCGGAAAGGGGCGGCTGCAGTGAGCGGGGGGGGTGCCGGGTTGTGTGGCATTTGGGCAATTGGGGCAAATGGACAACATGGGGCAAATGGGCAGTTGGGGGAATTGATGGGGAAGAAAGAGCAGCGGTGGCAGCGCTTGCAGGGGTAAGGCGCCCATGCGTGCAAAAATGTGTGCTCAGCAGCAGCAGCAGCGGCGGCGGCGGCAGCAGGTTGAGCAACATGAGTGGAGCTGCACTGGTGGTTGTTTTACCAGTGGCGTTTACGCTGCCGTGCAATAACATGGAGCATGTAAGTACGAGGCAGCAGCGCGACGCCGCCAATGGCGCCCACCAAAAAATGTTGCGCGCGCCAAAATGCAGCAACCAAGTGCAGCTCACTCTCGGCTCTACGTGGACTTGGTTGCTGCTCTGCGGAGTGTGTCCGCCAAGCTGCTAGCTGCCTGTGCAATCACCGGGGGCGTGCCATGGCGGGCTGCGAGCTGGTGTGCGAGCCCAGGACCACTGGCACTGCCAGAAGCAGCCGCGGGAGCACCTGCTGTTCACGCCCGCAGGGCAGGAGTGCCCACGAAACCTGCGCGGACCATGTCCCTGCATCTGCAGTCTGCAACGCAGGATTGGCGGCGGCAACAGCAATAGCGCCTCTCACCTCGAACTTGCTGACCCGCGACAGCAAAGACTTGGGGATGGTGAAGGGCGCATCACTGTCCCAGTCAGGCAGCCCCCCCCCTGAATCATTCTCAGAGGGTGGCGGCACAGCAGTACCTCCACCGGGAACATCCCTCAGCATGCGCAATCCGCTGCGCCCAACCCTTGCTCCTGCTGCTGCTGCTGTTGGGAGGGGTGGCAGCTTGGGGAGCAGGGAGCAGCCGCGGGATGGAGGGGCAAAGGCTTCGGCGGACCGGGCGCTGAGGGCGACTGCCGCCGCCAGGGCTGCTGCCAGCCGCAATGGCCGACTCATGTTTGGTGGGAGTTGGCTTCGTTCATGTGCCATTTTGTGTGGCAGTTGGGGGATCGCCGGAGCAAGATAAGCGCTTCCCAGCCACGTTGCAGGAATGTGCTGATGCCGCTGCTGCTGCAAGAGGCAGCCGAATGACGGCTGGTGTGCTGCTGGATGAGGGCAGTGCACGGCGTGTTGTCAGTCCAAGGAGTTGCCCGGCGACCTAAACTTCAACAACAAGCAAATCGCGCATCCCGGGTCGAAAGAAAGATGGGTGAAACGGTCTGTCATGAGTGGAAACCGATCATCACAAGTCGGCGCCGGCGCGTGCACACGCTGGCGGTTGGTGGGCAGGGCCTCGGTCATCATCAGGAGCAGAGGAAGGATGGCGTGGCGCCGGAACCGGTCGGGCGGTGCTGGCTGAGGAGGCGGGAGCAGCCAGCAGCAGAGGCAGCAGCGCCACCGCGCAGATCGGCACACCATGAGTGCAGCGGCAGCCTACGCGCCCGCACCCAGCCAGCCTGAGAGCGGCACCAGCACCAGCACCAGCAGCAAGCGGGTGTCCTACATTGCCGAGGATGTGCTGCCCCCAAAGCGTGGCTCTTTCATCAACTCCAGGGGCCCCCCCGCTGAGCCCCCCGCCATTATGGGGGGCAAGGTCAGGCGCCTATGGGGCAGCTTGTCACGCGACTTCAGAGATGCTCTGGTGTACATGGTTTTCTTCGGGGTGTTCTGCGCCACCACCTTTGGCTCACGCAGCGCCAACCCCTACTTCATGGCGAGCGGGCTGGATGGCGCGGTGTTCGCGGGCAGCTTCGCGGATGACACCACCTTTTACGACATCGCCAGCGCGGTGGGTGCCCCGAAGTCACAACGGCAGCCAGCTGTGTGAAATGATCATAACTAGTGATGGGTCACTACGTATGACGTATTTTATACGTTACACGAAGTACGGCGTATTTCTACGCCCGAAAATGCGATATACGGCGTATTTGCCGTATAAATACGTTCATCTGCATACGTTATCCGGCGGATGTACATGCGTTGTACGGCGCATAATGCAAATTGTACGCTGTGACCCATCACTAATCATGACGTGTCTGTCGGCAGCTTAAGAGCAGCTGGCTGGGGCAGAGAAGGCTGTGCAGGGAGGGACCTGTGCTGGTGACACCTCTTTTCTCAGCGGTGCTGAGTGCAGCTGCTGCTGCATGTGCTACGCAGTAGATGCGCCAGGTTCTTTGGTGCCCTTTGACCGTAAGCTGCGCCAGCATTTGAGACATCAGGCAAAGCAGTAAATTGTCCAAATCATACTGTTGATTATGCACACCGTGCGTGACGCCTGAGGCTGTGAGGCAAGGTTGATGTAGTTGAAGTTAGGAGGTCAACATAGTTGAAGATGGTGCATAGGTGCGCTCCCACATGCCGTTAAGGCCTTCGCACGTGCACAGGCAACCCTTGAACTACAGTGCACTCGTTACATACTGCGCGTTGGTGTCACAGCCCCTGACCCCGCACTATTTCGAGACCCGCACTTTATCGAATGTAGGCTTACTATACATTTGATTTGTAGATAATCATGTGCTACGTGCCAGCTGCATGGACCCCGCACTATACCGCGAGCCGCACTAGTCCGAAGCGCACTATGTCGTGAGCGCACTGTAATCAGTGCGTCGCGCTTGACCCGCTTCATGAGCTTGCATGTGGTACTATCAGCACCTCTTCTCCTGTTAGTGCCGCTCATCCTAATATAAACAGAGGAGATAGAGGTGGGCAGCCAAAACTGCCTTTCCCACCCCCTTTCCTCTCGCGGCCTGTGACAATCTCTGGCCCGCTGCCTGTACTCCTATTAAACTCCGCCGCTTAGGGCGCGGAAAGCCCTTCGCACACGGTGCGCGTGACCAGAAAAGGGGATCAGATAGGTGGCGAAAAAGCTGGCAATGCTCAGCACTGCGTACTCTGAAGGAAGCCTGGCATGTTGCCAGAGCACTAGTCTGATGGACTACAGCCCCCAAACAACTCTCCTGGGGCTGTAAAAGACCCATGCACGCTCGTTTTACTGGGCACCCATGAATATGTTGGTTAGGTGCGGTTGCCAGGGAATGAGACGGTACTCGCGACGGTGCGCACCACTGTTGTTGCACAAAAACCCAAGTATTTACTTGCTCCTCCGCAACCCGCGCGCCTTGCGCCTGTAGAGACCCCGCATATGCGGCATATACAACTTCAGAAGCATAATTTGTATGTGTGCGGGGGGCAGTACCAGGTTTGTATCCGGTATACATCGTATATGCACCTACAAACTTTGGTACATCATATGTATACTGCATGTGATCACCGTATACTTTGAAGTGCTTCGAAGTGTATACTTTATATACTGAAATATGTACTCTACCACAACATTATGCGTGCCCATTTGCGGCACATACTCTAGAAACATGGTATACTTCGAATTACATATATAACACTTCGAATTATGTATATGTATATTCTAATTATATTTATACTTCAGAAGTATGTACTACGTAGTATGCGGCAGTACCAGGGCTGCACATGGCATATACATCATACTTCGAAGTATATGTATGTCGGTACTGCATATTTCGAAGTATATACTATATACTTCGGAAATATACCGAAGCATGTACTATACTGCGCGCCTCCGGCAGTGTCCGGAACTCAGGCACCAACCGGTTTCCTGCTTGCATACTTGGACTTGGGAACCAACAAATCACAGCGTATGCCGTTAACACCTTTGGTATCCGGCAGGTTACATGACTTCTCATGGGCCAGAAAGAAGGGGGTGGGGGCTGGCAGCCACAACAGGCGGACATCTACCCTAGCATGCTCTGAAGTCAGCCAACAAGAACAGTGCGGGGGGTTGAAACGCTTTTGGGGACAGACAGAACAGATGTTAACTGAAAATGGCTACTTGGCCGCATGCTACGGGACAAGACGGCAACAGCATTTGTGCCATCGCCTCACGGCGGGCCACCGCCCCCAGTCAAACCGCTCACCACACTGTCAGCCCAACGCCCCCATCCCTCCCACGCACACCCTTGATGCATGCATGTATACATACTTCGACGTTGTCGTCAGTACTGGTATTTGCAGATGTGTGCAGTTTTGCACATGCATTCACAGTACATGTGGGGTGTGTACTTTCATTAAACTCCGCGGAGGGCGCGGAAAGCCCTTTGCACACGGCGCGTGTGATCAGACAGGCAGCGAAAAAGCTGGCAATGGTCAGTACTCCAAGGGAAGCCTGGCATGCTGCCAGAGCACTACTCTAACGGATTGCAGCCCCATGGGGTGTGTATAAAGGCCAAACTACTAGAAGTATGTAGTACGGTCACAGTGCAGAGCTATAAGCATTTCTATGGGGCCATGCACAGCCACGCCTACATGCCGGGGTGCATGCCCACGGCTCTTGCACGCCAACCGGTGCAAACAAAACTGTCATCACCGCTTGAACACCGAGAGCTCAACACTATTGACTGTGCATGACTCTGCTCCCCCGTCCCCCTCTCCCCCCCTCTCCCC
>JAULBY010048728.1:0-12144 GCA_032358315.1 Ophiocytium majus
ACCAGGAAATCAGACAGGTAGCGAAAAACAAACTGGGAAAGCTCAGTACTGTGGGAAGCCTGGCATGTTGCCAGAACTGTACATGCATTAGACTGGCATGACAGCATGCGATGTGCTGCGCCCGTGCCTTGCACGTGTTGGCTCCCTGTGGCTTGCACGTGTTTGCTCCCATCCATGCCCTGCACAATCGTGCCCACCACACAGCGGTGGGCGCACAGTGTCTCATTCCTCTGGCTTCGACATGAACCGATATATATGCGTAGAAGTCCATGTACGCAGAGGCGAGCTCGTTATCTGTGCCAGAAAGCTGATGTACCATGCGCAGCACATGCTTGCTGATGTTGCAGAGCTGACAGGTTCAAGTTGGGTGCACGCAACAGCTGCTTTGCCCAACGGCGCGCCCCCCACCTGTGAGGTAGCTGTGTCATATACAAACTGACCTGCAACAGGTGGTTTAGGCCTTCATTAATGCACACCCATAAAGCCTGTCACACTCATGGGCATGTCCCGCCATAGGATATACCGCCGTCTGGAGTCCCTACCTCATGTCTACCACTGTGGCTGACGGTCTGATTGTGTTTGCGCACCCCCTCCAACAGCTATCGTCAGCTGTCGTACATTGACATTGACGCCGCATTCCGGCCGTTGCTCATCTCAGGCCGGGCTCCTGGCACCCGCTGTTGCCACATGTACATGTACTACGTGTACACAGCTAAAGTACTGGTAACTTTGTACACCTGGGTGACCTCATGAAGCTCAGTTCCTTTGGATCCCGGGTATGAGCCAAGTCCCGGGTCCTTTGACAGGGGCGGAGTGTAGTCAAGCCGCCGAGCCGGACACACATGTGAATCGGCCGCAGGGTTGAGAAGGGCAAGACTACTGCTGTGCGTTGATTGGACGGGCGCAAGCGGATTCACCACCTCCCGCGCTGCCGGTTAGCAGGCAGCTTCGGGTGAACACTGTAGAGGGGGTGACGGCGGTTGTCTTCCGTGGCGGCGAGTGTGGCGAGAGAAAGCCGCACGTTTGTGAATCGGGGGTTGCGGCAGCAGCTCCCGACCGACCCACAGGGGGCAAGCTAGCGAAGACAACCGCCGTCACCCCCTGTGCCTATCCCTCCTGGGGTGCTGTGCGAAGTGGCGTCGCCTAACTCTCCTTGTAGCTCTGCGCCCGTCGATTTCCTAATTTGACAGCTTCATGGGGTCACCCAGCTGTACTGATGTACACAAACGAAGCCGTGTGTGGCTGCTGTACAGTCAAGCAAGTAGAATCTCACCCCTCAGTGTGGGTGATGGTCGCATATAAGCGGCGAAGCTGCTCCTCCTCCTCGCCACCTTTGTTCTGCTCGTGCACATGCTGCTCAGGCTCGCTAGCGTTGTCTTCATCGTGCTGCTCAGGCTGCCGCTGCCGCTTCTGCCGCCGCTGCTGTCGCTGCTGTGGCCGCCGTCGCTGCTGCTGGTGCTGCTGGTGCTGCTGCTGCTGCTGCTCTTGCTGGTGCTGGTGCTGCTGCTGCTCTTGCTGTTGCTGCTGCTGCTGCTGCAGTTTCTGCTGCTGCTGCTGGTGCTGCCGCTGCTGCTGCTGCTCTTGCTGCTTCTGCTGCTGCTGCTCTTGCTGCTGCTGTTGCTGCTCCTCCTGCTGCTGCTGCTTCTGCTGCTGCTGCTTCTGCTGCTGCTGCTGCTGCGGCTGCTGCTGCTGCGGCGGCTGCTGCGGCGGCTGCTGCTGCTGCTGCTGCTGCGGGGGCTGCTGCTGCGGTTGCTGCTGCGGCTGCTGCTGCTGTGGTGGCTCCTTCTGCGGCGGCGGGTGCTTCTGCGGTGCGTCGGTGGTCACATGGTGTCCCCCCTGTTGTTGCTGCTTCAACTTATCCGGCGTGTGACAACACCAACCCGCTGCGGCTCCATCAGCATCATCCTCTCTCTCTTACCCGGCTGCTGGTGCTGCTTACTTGCTGTGGTGCCTTTGCTGTGACAGCTCTGCTTGGTTGCGCCAAAGCTTTCTGCCGTCATGCACGACTCGTGCGAAGTGGTGACAGGCCCCGCGCAAACAGCAACTTGAAGTTGGTGTTTATTTTCAAGTCGTGCCAGGCGCCCGCCTGCAAGCATGCACGTGCATGCGCTGAGACGGCGCCTTATGCAGTGCACTGAAAATTTACAGACAGTGCCCAAATGCGTGAGAATGCAACACACTTAAAAACAAGAGTGTATGTGTATACATACTTCTGAAGCACATCAAAAGTACAGACTACGAAGTACTTCTGAAGTACCGGTATGTTACTAATGAACTATATACTCCAGAGTACGTGCATATACTTCGAAGTATTTCAGAAGTATAGTGCTGCGCAGTGGTGTGCCCGTGCACACCGGACCGGACTGCAGTCAACCAAAATCACACAGGTCTATCAGTGCTGAGCACCCAATGCCCACGCACAACAGCAAAACCGCTGCACACAAGGCACTTCTATGCATGCCGCGCCACCCATCCTGTGCACACACCAGCAGCCCAGGCATGTATGCCTCCACTAGGTGCCATGCAACTTCAAAGCCTCCCAAGCAAGCAGCACACGTGTACACACAGCAACAAGGTGCCCGGGCCAGCTCTCAGCAGGTGTCGTCAAGTGTCTGAATTTTGTGCGTAACGC
Source organism: Ophiocytium majus (assembly GCA_032358315.1). Classification (NCBI taxonomy): domain Eukaryota; class Xanthophyceae; order Mischococcales; family Ophiocytiaceae; genus Ophiocytium; species Ophiocytium majus. Next base: position 2,633 of record JAULBY010048728.1, read on the forward strand.
GGAAGGTACTGCACCAGTGCATCATGTGCGTGCAACAGCCTACAAGCAAACTGCTGCTCCTGAAATTTGCCCACGCTCTCACAGCAATGCTGTCCCTACGCCATTGCCATGGCAAGTGACTGCAGTGCTCAGCAGCATACGCTTTGGAGGCGTAGCCGTACCTGCTGGTGCTGTGCCCTACTCCCCCCTTGCACCCGCAGTGGCCCAAAATGGCTGGTGCCAATATGGCTAGCCCGGCGACTCATTGCAAATGTCGCCGCAGCTGCCATAACACACAAAAACACACTTCTGGTGGCCCAGTGGTGCCACTCCTGCTGCTGCTGTGGACAGCACGGCTGGTGTTGCCGATACCGTCATTTCTGTCGACACAAGTGGCACTGAAACTGCTGTCATAGCAGCCGGCACTGTCTGGGTGCCCTCCTGCTGCTGGTGTCCCGCACCACCGCACCTGCTGTGCACTGTGCACGCTGCTCCCGCACGCCGTGCACGACATGCTGCAGCGCCACCCTCTGCTGCCTCACTACTCCCGCTGCTGCCATCTGTTGTGCTTGCGCTGGTGCTGCCGCTGTCACTAGACCCCCCGCCGTCCTCGTCAGCCTCAGGAGCAAGTGGAACCGACGTAACCGACCCATGCGCCAAGTCCTCTCCTGCATGTTCGCTGATACGGCTCATCAACAGCCCCAGGCACAGCCCCCCCATCTCCCCCCCAGCACCCCCCCCCTCCCCCAACAAAAACCTGGGGGCAGGCCCCAGGTGCTCAGCAGGACTCGAGCCTGCGCGTGCGGGACGCAGCTCTGGCGAGGGCCCCTTGCGCGATGCACCTGACCCACCGCTGTTGCCGCCGCCGCCGCCACGCTTTGCCCTGGCTGGCGTCAGGCACACCGCCCGGCTGCTGCCGCCGCTGCCGCTCCTCCCCCCGGCTCCCCCGCTGCTGCTGCTGCCGCTGCCACTTCTGAAAGCTGAGTCCGCACCAGAACCGCCTTCGTGCTCGCCAGAAGCGCCAGAGCTGCTGCCGCCTCCGCTGGGTGCATGCGAACCGAATGACTCCTGGTTGGCGGCAGCGGGAGCCGCCAGGGAGGTGGTGAGGCCGCTGGCCACCGGCGCCACGCTGCTGCCGGTAGAGCTGTTGAGGAAGCTCAGCACGCTCCACTGCCGCCGCAGCATAGCGTTGCCACCACCGCTGCTGCTGAGGGCTTCACCGTCCAGCTTCCTGGGGCCTGGCGACATGTCGTTGGCTGGGGAGGCTTCTGCCGTGCCTGCCTCTCTGTCGCCACATGCCCGCAGCATTAGGGGAGGTGCGTTGCCATTCAGGCAGGCGCAGCCACCAGTAGGTGCGGGTATGGGGGTGTGGGAGGCTGCTGGGGTGGTGTTGTGTACCCAGGGGCTTAGCGCACCCATTTCGCTGTCGGAGTCGCCATCCTCTGGAAGGAAGGTGGCACAGCAAGCGGCGGTAGCGCATGGTGTGAGCTGCATGGCATGTGCCCACACACAAGCGCCAATGTATGGCATGCACGTGCACATGAAGTGGGGCACAAGGTGCATGTGCTGCATGGCACACAGTACTCTACTACACCCAAAGCAGCAACTGCATAAAAGAGGAGCTTGTAACACAAAGTGTTGCACTGCAGCAGGCAGAGGCGCAGCAGGCAGTAGCGCAGCAGTGGCGTCGCCACATGCAAACATGCATATACTATATATAGACTTGCCTGTGACAGCGATGGCGCCAATGTCACTGTTGCCCAGTGAGCTCGCCAGGTCTTTCGTGTCCCGCATCCCCCCGGCACTTGTGGTGGAGAACTTGTTGCGCCAGTACGAGTCCGTGAACTGCAGCCAGCGGCTGGGCTGCTGCGGCGTGCCCCCGCTGCCACCGTAACTGCCTCCAAAGCTGCTGCCGCCACCACCACCTGCCACAAGGGGGGTGCACCAAGGTGCGTGCACATTTGAGTTTGAAGCATAACGGCTGCAATACATCCGCCCGCACAGGTTGTTACTGCGGTATGCCGCACAGGAACATGCGGCAAGTGCGCTATTGTCGTGTTGAAAGGAAAATATGTTTGTGGCACCGTACCTGCTGCTGCACACGCCCCTCCATGGAATGGCCCATAACTGGTGACCATCTGGCCTCTTGCCCACTCACAGAAGACAGCGGGTCCACCACCCACGCTGCCTGCTGACTCAGGACTTGCGCCACCGCTGCCATGAACACTGTTACAGTATGTTGCCAAGGGGTCAAGAAGGGAAAGTGGATGGTCAGCGGTGGGCAAGGGCTGCAGCAGGTGCACGCATGTATATGGGTAGTGTGCCTATATTTGTACAGAGCATATGAGAGGAGGACCATGTGCTGATAGTGTGTAGTGAGCTGGTCAGCACCTGTGTTGCTGGTGCAACCAGGTTCGCAACTACTTCAAAATACCAAAAATACCATCCTGCAGTACTACAGTGCTACAACATGTTCCTATCATAAAAGGCACCAGGCATACCTTGTACGTTAGGGCACACCAGCGCGTGTATCGCACACCAGCACGAGCGGCGGCAGCAGCAATAACAGCAGCAGCAGCACTTGCTGCTGCACCTGCCGTAGGGGGAAATGCACAGACGTTTCTCCACTTCGCTACTGTAGTGCATCAAGACGCCATGGCTATACACGTGCACACGCACGAGGCCACCCGGCCCCTACCTCCTCCTGTGCTGCCTGCTGCGATACTACCTGCGCCAGCTCGGCACGTCTTAGACACCCCACGCCGCCGCTGGTATCTGTATCTGCTCTAGCAAAGGCGCATGTGTGCCAGCAATACTCACCTTGAAGAGTCATCGTCGTGCGGAGGCTCGGGGGCGAATGCAGGCCTCAAGGTCTCGCCAATGTCGTAGGCGGGTGGTCGCTCACGCGCGCGCCCAGTCTCCAGCTCAGAGTCGCTGGCAAAAATTTTGAAATCCTGTTGGGAAAAAGACATGCTGCTGCGCGCTGCTGGTGCCGGCTCGCCGGGTGGCTGCAGCGCTGGCTGTTGGTTCAGGAACGTGGTGCCGTTAGAGTTGGGGTTGTTGTGGCTGGAACGATGCTGCCTCCGCAAGGGGTAACGATGACTCTAGTGTTGGATGCGCCCAGAAGTAGGCTAGCGCCGGGGGGGGGGGCGGAAGGGCTGGCGCCTGCCTCCTTTCGAGATGCCTCGGAACAGTGGCTCCGTCAAACGCCGTTAGCAGAAGGAACGTTCACGGCTCTCTCTCGCTCTTCTTGCCATGCTGCCGCGCGCGGGGCAGAGTGCAGGCACGCCTTGTGGCCCTGCTGCACCTGCCAATGCTGCTGCTGCGTCTGCTGCGCCGTCGCGTACTACTATCGTTGCCTCGCAGATGTACCACACTTTTGCCGCATTCAGTGGACGTCCGTCTGCCATTCGAATGCGGAAACGCGCACCGTTGTCGTAACTGCCTAAAGTTTCGCCCGAGGACTTGACACAATTCGAAATCGGTGTGTGTACAGGTGTGTAGGAGCTCGGCGAGGCCAGTACTCTCGCCAGCGCGAGCAGGGCTGCTGCGGCTCAGCAGCAAGCCGACAAGGGCAGCCGAAGAGGCCTGCACGTGCCTCTGCCGCACTTGCAGCAGGCAACCAGACCGATGTTTGGCGACGATGGCCTTCCAGCGGCAGCTGCAACATGCTGTACAGCGACAGCCTTGTACGATGACGAGTCTATTGAGGCTGCTTGTGCTGCCGCAGCAGCAGCTGCAGAAGGCGGCTGCTGCGAGGGTGTCGGCAGCAGAGGCAGCGGCGCCACTGCGTCGCCTGCTGCAGGTGGTCACATGCCAGCCCAGGAGGAACGCAACACCTGCGGCAGCAGCAGCGAGCTGCCCATCAGCAACTGGCACGTGGTGGACGCCACCGCGCGGGCGCTGTACAGGCGGTCGCTGAGAGATCTCAACGGTGCTGCTACTCGAGGTGAGTACATCACTGATCCTGGAGGCTTTCAGTGCACAAACCCTTTGAGAGCTGCAGCAGCACCAGTATTTGCGAAACCAGACAGCTACTCACAAGTGCGACGACCGCTGTGCACCACCCCCGCTTGCATTCATACCTACCACCTGCCCTATGATTACCTCTAAACACCACTGCCTGATGTTTCACAAACACTTGCTCTGCTGCAGCCTTTCTGCAGGCCGCAGAGTGGAGCAAGGAGGGCAGTCCACAGCGAGGCGCCAGCAGACCGCCCACCATACACGTGCCAGGCGTCAGCCGAGACTCCAGCAGGCTGGTGCTGCCAGCAGAGCGAGCACAGGAGGTGCTAGCAGCCCTGGGCTGTGATGCATCACCTGAGGCGCTGCAGTCATGGCTGACGCGCCACGGCTTCACGCCCTTCAGCGCGCTTCCTCTTCAGGCCTTTGTCAGCTGCACCGCAGACCTGCTGCCGCCATCAACAGTGCTGCCACCAGCAGACCCACTAGCAGCGGCGGCGCAGGCAATGGCCAGCAGATCAGGCGTGCCGCCGCTGCCAGTGGGCGCGCTGCAGCTGTCAACAGTTGGCAGAGCGGCGCGAAATGCTACCGCACAGCGCGCAAACGCTGCGCAGACACTGCTGCAGCAGCAGCGCCACACCAGCAGCTGGTGCAGCAGCACGCGGGTAGGCGCTGCCCCCCCTCTCCCCCCTGCCGAACTCCCGCATGACGATGCACGGGAGAGGCTCCGCAGGGCCCTCGCCAGCCCCGGCTACAGCGCCGTGGTGGATGAGGACGAGGCGGCGTCGGCGGTAGATTTCGAGCGGGCGACACACGTGCCGCCGCATGTGGTGCCAGCCATCGACCCAACTATTCTGGTGGATCACATCAAGGCGGAGGCGAGGCGGGAGCGCAAGGCGGCGGCCGAGGAGTTGAAGTTAAAGTTGAGGTTGAGGGAGGCGGCCGCTGCGGTTGTGGCGGCCGCTCAGCCAACCACAGCTGGAGGGGAGGCGGCAGTGGGTGGCAGCTCTAGAGGAAGGCGCAAGGGGGGGCTGGTGGGGGTTAAGCCGCAGAGCGACGGCGGTGGTGCGGGAGGGGGCGGCAGCGGTGGTCGCAGCCGTGTGGCGTCAGGAGAGGATGTGCACCACAAGCTGGCCAAGATGGAGCTCCAGGTACTTGGCGGAGCTGGTAGTGAGGAACTGTTTGTACATGCGCTTTGTGCTGCCAGGTACTGTAGTGGTACTTGCGCAGCTGGTGGTGCTTGCTCCGGGTGTGAACATGCTGTTGTGCGCAGCATGGTATCGCGAGCAGCTGGTGTCTCGCAGCAGCAGCAGCACTAGCAGCAGCAGCAGCGGTGCTGGCAACTGCCTGTGTTGCACGCATTGCACTAGAATGCCGTGTTGCACCGAACGAATCAGTCAGAGGTGTTACAGTGGATAGAGGTGGCTTGCAGTGTTTGGGCAGTGGTATTGGTGTGCTTGCTTGCAACCACATCTACACTTTACATAATGGGCAGCAGCTTAATTTAACATTTCTGGTCGCAGTCGTGGCGTCTGGTTTGTCCAATGTACCTACTTTGTACAACAACCTACTAGCATGTACAACAAGCATGTGCACCTGCATTTTCCCTTAGAAGTATTTGACACCAACTCAGCAGCTGTGACCTGTACGCACGCCGCCAGCACACCAACGTACCACCTGCTGCTCTCCAGGTGCTGCCCAATGTTGAGTGACCACTCACTTGTGCTTGCGCTGCTGCCGGGCTCATAGTCAAAGACTGTCCATGACACTGTGGGGCATCCTGTGGACTGCAACCCTAAGGCGCGCGTGGTGCACGCTCGCCGGTCCCGAATGAAGCTCAGGCAAGCGCCACCTCACATGTGCTATGTCAGTGCTGCACTGCCGTGAACAGCCTTGCTTTCACTGTGGTGTGTGACCAACATGAGACATGCGTGCTACTCAGCTGAGTCCTTAAAGTGAGCCTAAAGGGGGGCCGAACCGCCGGCGCCCGGGCTTCTGGCCAAAAAACAAATCGAGCCCCCAAAAGGGAGCGCCTATGAAAGTGGGCCTGGCACATGTGTGAGGGCTTGGCAGCAACTGATGCTCACGCTTGTGCACAGCGCCACCTTGCTCTCTTTTGCGACCACTACAGTGCCCCCATTGCCGCTGCCCACCACCAGCGACACAGCACCTCAACGGCGCTGGCACCACCGCTGCTGCACACTGCCTCACCTGCTGCCCACTTGTTGCCTCGCGTGCTGCTGAGCAGAGACCAGCGAGAGCTCAGCTCAGCCACCAGCCTCAAGCTCTGTTCCAGCGCAGGCCTGCTGGGGCGCCACCTGCTCTCAGAGGAGCTGCACAGGCGCGGGGAGAGGGGCAGCGAGACTGCGCGCAGGAAAGTTCTTCAGCAGCGGGAACAGGCTGTGAGGAGCGGAACGGCGCGCGTGAGCAGGTGCCAGAAGGAGGCTGCGGGGCGCCATGCCGTGGTGTGTGCACAGAGTGCGGAGCTCAGGCGGGAGCGGCGGGTGAGTGGAGATGTGGAGTGTGTGTCGGGCGGCAGCAGGAGGGAGCGCCACGCTGGTGTCACTAGTGTGTTGTGATGGGCCACAGCGTATAACGCGTTTTACACGAAGTACGTTGAAGTACGTCAAGGGCATGACACAACATATTTCTACGTATTCCTATGCCAAAAAATGCGATATACGGCGTATTTGCCGTACATATACGTTCATTTGTAAACATGATACTCCATACCGGTATTTCCATGGGTATTTCCACACGTTATACGCCATATTATCATACTACGTAGTACATTATACGGCGTATAAGGCAAAGATCATATGCTGTGACCCACTACTAGCGAGTAGGCAGCATGTGAGCGTGTGGTGGTTTTGACTCTTGAAGCAAGGGCTTCTGATGCGTGCTTGGTCTGCTGTGGTGCAGGACACGTGGTGCGCGAAACACACACAGCAGCATGCGCTGCAGTGCACACAAAAAATGATCATAGGTGCATGACATCCCCATGTACAGTCTTGTAGGTAATGCACGTGAAGGCCCGATTACGCAGCGTGTTTTGGCATGCCAAGCCTATGCTTAACTCAGGCAGGGGTTGTCTGGTGCGCTCGTATATAAAAATTTAACAATGTGGACTAACTGCTTTACCTTTGCACTGCCACAGCCGATACCGGTGTGGCCCAAAATTTGTACTGGTACTGGACGTCCCCTCTCAATGCAGCAGCAGTGACAACTGTCAGTGCACGCTGCACATTGCGCCACATTGCACAGTGGTACAGGTCTTTCAGCCGTTGTCCAGCCTGAAGCACTTTCAGCAGTGTGACCCACTCGTTCTGCTTTGGTCGCTGCGCAGCCCTCGAGCGCCTTCAACTGTACGGAACCTGCTTAACACCCTCATTAGGGGGGGCGGGCGGGGTTGACCATGTGCACCGTGTCCTCAAGCACTGACTGGCTGAAATGTGTACTGTACCGTTTTTGGTAAAGGTTGTTTGAAGCGCCAGACATGTTATGACCCAACGGGACTGTCTTTGAACTTCCGTTATATTTGGTACTTGAGCTGGAGACACGACACGCTGTGCCGACGTGCTTAACAATGTGCGTATCTGAACACCATAATTTGTACCGGTACCGGTACAGTGTTACTTTTACTATCCTCCGTTTATGGCGTGGAACGCCCTGTGCACATGGCGTGCAAGAGACTAGGGAAAGCATGACCAAACATGCTGTGCCGTGTTGCTAGCTATTACATGACAATGCTCACCACTATACACTCTGATGTAAGCCTGGCATGTTGCTACAGTACTACTCCAGTGGATTACGGCCCCCATTCCAAGTGTACCTATGCCTCCAAAGTATGTGGTAATTCAGAAGCATGTGCCAGCAGGGTGTTTGCACGCGCATGGCTTACTAACTGCGCACGCTGTATACATTTTGTGCGTGCTGCTGCAGGCGCGGGAACAAGAGGCCTTGGAGCAGCGGCGGCAGCAGCGCGCCCGCGCACTGCAGAAACGCACAACCACCCCGGGACTTGCGGATGGCAGCACGGAACTGCTACAGAGCGGCTACCCACATGGCGACACACAGCTGCTGGGACACAGCCGCCTGTTGGACCTGTCAGCCAGCCTGGCAACACCGCCGCCCAAGGCTCGGGACTCTGTGCTGCTGGGTGGTACGAGCACGCTGGCAGGCACACTGGCCAGCACGTTGGGTGGCTCGGCGGTTCTGAGCAGCACGCTCAGTGCCCTGCTCAGTGCGACTGCCAAGCCGCAGTCCAGGTGCGTGGGTTTGGTATTGTAGCACATTCTGTGGTAGAATCATACCTGGTGGGGCTCTGCAGGGACTTATCCACATACTACAGTAGTACAACTGTGAGCTGCAAATGCTGTTGTGCACTGATGTTGGTGTAACGCCAACTTTGAAACCGCGCTGTGCCATTTACTACTTCTGAAGTATGTAGCACCACACAAGCAAGTAGTTCGTAATACCACACAAGCAAGTAGTTCTGCACTGGTACTCTGCAGAGGCACAGTCGTGTTAGAGTAAAACACCAGGGTGCGTTGTGCACTGCGCTGAGCTAGGCAGTGGATGGCATAACAGTGCATGGCAGAACATGATGCAAGTGCGCCAATCGCCAACAGCACTAGCTGACGTATGCGCTGCCTGTCGTGGCCGGCACTTCTATGCCACAAAACGCATGTCAACCCCTAAAAAGTGCACCTCACATTGCCGTGCCCTGACTGCATTGCACATGCCCCGCAGGGGTGGTGGCGCGGAGCGCAGTGGCAGCCTGACTGACACCCAGCGTGGGTGTCTCTGGCACAGGTTGTGGCAGAGCGAGGATGCCTTTGCGCCGTGGGCTGGCAGCTCCTGCAGCGAGACGGCAGAGCAAACTGCTGGCGTTCTGGCAGCGTCGTTGCGCATAGGCAACGCCTGATTCCTGCTTGGCAGCACCCACACTGCACGCAGTGAGCTACTAGTGGCACACCATGTAGAAATATACTTCAGAAGTGTGCTGGTACACTGCAATGGCACATGGTGCCAGTAGTTTGTGTACAAACAATTACAGGCTTATATATGCGCATGTGACTCACCCCCCGCACCCCCGTCGGACTTCAGGTGCTGAATGACAACTTGGCACAAACTGTATTACACACTTAGACGGCTGTGTGGAGGCGCTTGCTTGCAGCTGCTGCCATGATGTATGCAGGGGCAGGTCCTAGCAGCAGGTAGAGGTAGAGCAAATGCTGCTGTTAGCCATGGCTGGTGTTGGAGGAGCAGCCTGCTCAGCAGAGCCCCTCTCTCATCAGTTGATCATTCATTCATTCACTCATGCACAGTCTGCAGCAGCTAGCACCTTCAGCTGCTGGCACCTGAGTCAGCCCATGCTGAGTCAGCGCATGCCATGCATTGTGCACCCACACACAATTCACTCTGCTTTTGCACCCCCACCCAGCGGTGTGTGTGCTGCCTCTGCGAGTCCTGTGCTGCCTGTGCACAGTATGGGCTTTGCAGCCCAACAGGTTAGAGCCTCAAGCTTCACATGGCCGACGACGCGCCAGCGCACGTCGCCGAGCCGC
>JAULBY010048739.1:0-12144 GCA_032358315.1 Ophiocytium majus
GCACATCTGTTGTTGAGCGAAAGGCAAGGTGGAGGTGGTCACCAGCAAAAGCAGCACATCGCCTGCCACAACCTGTGAGAGGTGGGGGTGGGGGGTTGCGGGGCGAGCGTAGGTTTATGGGGCACGCAAGGGACAGCACACGCTGAAGTACTACCGTAGCACTTCGAAGTGTACACACTTTAAAATATTGGCACCGCAGTGGAGGTGGTCACCGGCACCAGCAGCCCATTGCCTGCAAAAACCTGTTGGGTGGGGTGGGGTGCGGGCTATTTCAGAAGTACAGACGGATCATGTTCTCACCCAATGTCAAAACTCACAATGCATGCATTTGCAACAAGAGTTTACCGTCTTGAACAAGAAAAGAAGAAAAAACTCAGCGACATTCTGGTACCGCGTTGTCCGAAGTAGTCACCCGGGCTTGCCCCTGCAATGGGTCGCATTCACTTCTGAGCTATGGCACAGTCTTGAAAGTTTCTTGTGAGGACAAAATGATTGGAAGGAGCGGTGTTTACCAAAGATACGGAATAAATAGGGGCATCGATTGCAGGTGGTCCGGATACTAGACTTGTGCATGGTGGGTAGGTAGCATGGGACCGAACTGGTTTCCAGGGTGGCGCGCCAGCATCTCTCTCTATAGCAAACTTTGGCTCATCAACAAGTCCAAGATCGGGACCGTGTCAGGAGAACGTTCTTTATGAGGCACTTTATTTGGTTTGTGGTCGAAATTTTGTCCTCGGCAGCAACTTTCAAGACTGGGTTGGTGGTGGTGTTGTTGCTGCCGCGGCACTGCCCAAGGGGCCTGTCTCCAGCGACACGCAGGTCGCCCAGGCCATCCGCTCGCTGCCAGGAGAGCCTTGGCGCTGTTTGGGGGTCCGGCTCGTGGTAGTTGCATACGTGTACTAGTGTACGAAGCACTTGGAACGAGCAGTAGATGGCAGCCAACCACGCGCGAAGCGTGGTGGGGCTGACTTGGAGTACTAATTGCACTGAGAAAGTTGAACACGAAATAGTGACACTGAGCAACCTCAACACTGCGCCCGGCTCCCCATGCAAGTGTTTTCCTTGCCTGACGCGGCAGCTTTGCTGCTTCAACATGTGGGCAGCAGCCAGGTGGCCGCGCTGCTGCTCTGCCCTCTATGCAAAATGGTTTAGAAACTTGCGAACGATAATTTGTGGTATTGTTTTGACACTTCGTGATTTCCTTGCCTGAGGCGGCAGCTTTGCCTCGACAAAGACGGCCTTGGTGGCGGCAAAGGACAGGTCGCCGCTGCCCAGCGCTCCCAGTCTGCGCCAGTCAGCAGGCGGTGGCAGCAACAAGAGGCATCTAATGCCGTCAGGCTGAGCGGAATTGCTATTTTCTAATTACGAGGTCGGTGGTCAGGTCTACCGAGTCCCTGGCGGACGAGAGGAATCCGACGCCGTCAGGCTGAGCGTTCTTTTGCACACGGCACAGCGCGCAGCAGTTTCAACTTCCACTTCAGTGTCAATTGTTTGTGTGGAGCAGAGGTGCTGCTGGCCGCGCACGCAGGCTGGGTCAGCGAGCGAGAGCAGCGCACATCAGCACAGATGGGCAGCATCCCAGTGGACGTTTGTTGCAGAACTCCTGGTAGGGACCGGTCACAGTGGCGCGTGGCTGCAAGCAGGCAAGGGATGGCACTGCACTGCGAGTATTGCCTGCGCTGACATGTTGTCACGCCCTCTTTTTTTTCTTGTTGTGCGACTGGAGTACTGATACCATCCAGGCACTGTGACAATGTGACTGTGAGCGCTACGCCTGCAACCACACGGCGTGTCACACTGGGTGCCAGGACTCTCCTGTCGCTCAACCCAACCTACTTGCACCCCTACTCAATTCTATACCTATTTCTCGAAGCATTTTTGCAGGGGAGACGAGAAAAAATGATCTGAATCCATGTCACCTTCCCATACTCACAATGCTGCAGAGTTTTGCATAAAGGGTTGATGTTACCGTATCGTATTGACAAACAACCAAAAGAACAAAGGAAAAACAGCGACATGCTGGTACCGTATCCTCCCGATGTGGTCGCCCGGGCTTGCAACTGACACTGCCATTTGATGACCGCGTGCCTCCCAAAGCACTTACCCTGCGCATTGCTGTGTGTTGTCAGCTACAGTGAATGGTAGGGTGCACTCTTTACAGAGTTGGGTGAATGGCTCCCAAAGTGACAGCCCCCCACCATCTCATTTTGAACCTCCCACAGTTTCGCAGTGCGACCAATTTGGGAACGAGACAGTAGAACACACCCTCCCCCCCCCCCCCCCCCCCCCCACGGGCAGGGCTTTCGGAGTGCCACGCAGTTTTGATCATCTATTTTGGCGGGGTGCAATGAGCGTGTTGACACGCGCATGGTGCAGTACCCAGTGGACCAAAGAGCGTGGTGACGGCTTGCTTAAGTGCAGGGTGTGAGGGCGGTGATAATGATAAAATTGATGATAGTACAGTAGTGCAACAAACTTCGACAAGTATGATAATGGTATTCGTCATAAAAATCAGCGCACACCATGCATACACACACGGTGTGGCGCTGTGAGGGGGGGTGTGACCCCCTTGGTGTACGTGTCGGCGGACACGGCGAATGTGGTACTGTAATGGCTTGCTTTAGTGCGGGGGTACTTCCAGGGTATGATATTTATACGGTACAAATCTTGAAGTACTTTGAAGTACTAGAAGTACAACAATGGTAGCATCTGTGAGGGGGGGTGTCACCCACTTGGTGTACGCGTCAGCGGACACGGCGAGCGTGGTGACGGCGTCGCTGAGCTCGAACTCCACGCTGACCAGTCCGCTCTCATTGGTCCTGCGGCACACACGGCAGGAATGCAGGGCAATGGCAGCTGCGCTCAGTTAAAAGCAACCAAATCATCATGCTGTTGTGCGATGCATGCCCGGGTCGAATTCAAGCAGCAACATTGGTCCTGCGGCTGACACAGCGGGAGTGCGGGGCAGTGGTAGCTGTGCTCATCAAGACGAAAATACTTCGAAACTTTTCAGTGCCAGGTCCGAGGTGCTGGTGGTGGCAAGTGGAGCATTGTAGTCAGGTGCTTGCGATGACGTCATGTTGTTGCGTGACACATGCTCGGGTCGAATTTAGACAGGAACCTTTTTGGTCCTGCGGGCAACATGGCGGTAGTTTGGGGCAATGGCAGCTGTGCTCAGCATGAAGGAGCCTCATTATTCAGTGCCAGGCTGAAGTGGGGGTTGTGGCAAGTGGGGCGTTTCCGACTCTTGCAAAGTGAACAAAGACGGTAAAGGCAACGTTAAGGTTGTTGTCCTGTCGTAGATAAGGATGTAGCCCAAAGAAGTTTCTGCACAAGTTGTAATAAAACTAGGTACCGATGCTAGTAAGTACTTTAGTAGAAGTAGGTCAGCCTGTGGAGACTGTTGCAGCCGTGTAGCCAGCGGAAGCGTGCCCCATCACCTGCCGTAGCAGAATCGGCGCAGCAGCGGCGTCTCACCTGAGCCCAGTGACAAAGAGTACTGTCTCGGTCATGTCCGCCCGCAGAGGCGCCACAGCGCCCGCAGTTTGGTTGTTGTTGCTCTGTGGGCGGGTGGGGGGGGGGCGGAGCGGCGTGGTGTTGGCAATTCACCAGCTGCTCAGCAACATGCGTGCCATCGACATGTATATGATTGAAGTCTACATATTGGTATATGGTGGGGGAGGGGGGCGGAGGGGTGTGGTGGTGCCAAGTCAGCAGCTGCCCGGAGGACGCATGCCATCGACATACCTATACATGATTGGAGTCTACATACTACTAGTACTATATTGGCATATGTGCGCTTCAGTATGTATAATACATCGCGGTATACGTATACCTTGGTTGTTAAGCAAAGGGAGGCCACCGGGGATGTGCAACACGGAATGTCAGCAGGGGCGGGGGGAGGTGCCAGCCTTTGCGGCGAAACACTTGCAGAGCTCTCTGCAAGCGTGCACGCATGCACATTTTGCTACCGGCACATGTCCATGTACTACTGCATCACGAAGCACATACATTAACTGGTGCGGTACGGGTGCGCGCACACAGGCTGCCCCCCCCACTAACATTCGCATGCGTCTCAAGCCCCCCCACACACCTGCTCGTGCGCGTACACGCGTGAGTAGTCCCACCGGATCTCCGCCTTGCTGCGCGGCCGCCCCCCCCACATCCCATCCCACCCAGGGTTCCCCACAAACCCCGGCGCCGCCGCCGCCACCACCGCCGGCTCCGCCACGCCCCCCATCGGCTCCCCAACCATGTCTGCTGGCCCCGCAGCCCTCTTGCCAGCAGCTGCGGCGGGGAGAGCAGCGTCCCCCGCCTCCCACCCCGCGAGCCCGGGCACCCTCTCGTCTGGCGCAAACCCGCGGTCCGCTGCTGTCTTGTCAGCGGCTGCCGCGGGGGGAGCGTCACCGGCCTCCCAGCCCGCAAGTCCGGGCACCCTCTCGTCGTGCGCAAAGCCTCCCGCGGCTGCACCGCCGTGGACGGTTCCTCGCTGCGCTGCGGCCGCCGCGGCTGCCGATGCCACGGCGTCTGAGCCGGCGGCAAGGGCGCCACCCGCCTCCCCCTCCTCCCAGCCGGCGAGCCCCGGCACGCGCTCCCATGCGTCAAAGTTCAAGGCCTCCGGCTGCTGAGCAGCACGCGTGTTGTGCTCAGCAGAGGGGCCGTCGCCCGCCTCCCATCCCGCCAGCCCCGGGGTGCGCTCCCACGCATTGAAGTTGGGCGCCTGCGGCTGCTGCTGAGCAGCGGAAGAGCCCTGCTCAGCAGCAGCGGCGGCGTCCGCAGCCGCGTCGCGCATGGGCTGCTGTTGCTGCAGCCCGTCGGCGGGTGCGGCGGCGGCGGCGGCAGCGGGGTTGAAGGCGAACGCCTCTGGCGCGTCTGCCATCATTACCGCGCCGCCCTGGTGGGTGTGTGGGGCAAAGATGTGTGGGGACGTGGGTGGGGCGTGTGAGTGGCGCAGCAGCTGCGGTAAAGCGCGGGGCAGTTTTCATAAACATCTGGAGAAAAAAAAAATCCGGGTCCAGACTCAGGTTACATACCTTAGTGTTGGATAAGGGACTGAACAAGTGGAGCGAGCTTTTGACACTAAAACTTATGAGACTCCAAAACAAGGGTGGCAGTGCGGATGTGGGCTCGCGTCTGAGTGGGCGGCGGGTGTTTGAGGCTTGTTCAGCAGGGCGCACACAGTCCATACTACGGACACTGTGTACAGATGCAGGCCACGGGGCACTCACCCGGAGCATCATCCCATCGAAAGCAGCAAAGTTCGTGTGAGCCAGCCGCTCTTTTAGCGGGGTCACTCGCCTCTATGCGGCAGTCACGGCAGCGGCCGCGCTTTCCAACCTTTGAGGCTTTCTAAATACTTCAAGTATACCTGCACCACACAAACACTTAGGCTAATCCTACGTAGTACCATTTATAATAGAATAGTATTATAGCCTTCACAAGTATTATTAATATACAGTGGTACTTCAGAAGTGTTATACTACCGCCACCCCCCTGCAGACCGTAACGCCGCACGCCCCACTGTGAACGTCCGCTGCAGCGTGTCAAGTCACTCTCAAACGCACGCCACAGGGCACTCACCCGGGGCATCATCCCATCGAAAGCGGCAAAGTTCATGTGGGGCAGCGGCATGGCAGTTCCACCGCTGCATGCCCAACATGCGTGACCTGAAGCATTGCGCAAAAATAACTCAAGTTGACACGCCGCAGGGCACTCACCCGCGGCATCATCCCGTCAAAAGCGGCACAGTTCATGTGGGGCAGGGGCTCGTGAGCGGGGTCAATAGCTCTATGCGGCAGTCATGGCAGAAGCTGCGCTTTCCAATGTTTGCTGGCCTAACAGGCGCGGGGGGCTGTCAGGTCAATTGCGCATGCACGCCGCACGGCACTCACCCGGGGCATCATCCCGTCGAAAGCGGCAAAGTTGATGTAAGCCAGGGGCTCGTGAGAGGGGTCGATTTCATCCATTTCGAGTGCGCCGCCGCTGCCGCCGATGCCCCCTGCCGCGCCAGCGACGCCGGAGGCCGCATCGAAAGCCCAGGGGTGTCCGTGTGCGAACATGGCGGGCGCGCCCACGCCCAGCAGCACCTGCATCAGTTGAAGTAGCATAGTTGAAGTTTGTGTATGTTGGTCACAGAAGGCATGCACGTGCCAGCTATACTACGCTGCATATACTTCAAAAAAGTACTACGTAGTACTTCGTAGTATATGATATGCCCTACATATGGTACATGATTTACTACTTGGCCGCTGTGCGAACATGGCTGGCGCGCCCACGCCCAGCAGCGCCTGCATCAGTTGAAGTAGTATAGTGAGGTTTGTGTATGTTAGTCACAGAGACACAGCCTCGTGTGCGCACGCGTACAACACCTGCGACTAGCCTAACTGCACAGGTAGGGTGCGCACCTCAGCAGCGGGACGCGCTGGGCGGGCGCCCTGCGTCCGTTGCGAAGCACCGGTACAACTGAAGCATTCCCCTGGTGTCGATGCACTGTGCATATTCTGTACTTCGAAAAAGATAAATTCTAGCATACAATGTTTGGGTACTGAGCACGCCAACCTTGCGCTCCACCCCCTGCGCGCAGCAGCACCTTCCGAGCCCTTGTCAAAGTTTGCAGGGTTGCTGAGCACAGCCAGCAACACTTTGCTGCTGCTGAGCAGCGCCAGCACAACGCCTACTCTGCTGAGCACTCCAACCTTGCACTACACCTTATGCTCAGCAGCAAGTTTAGCGTCCTCCACAAAGTCCACCGGGCAGGTGAGCACAGGCAGCAACACTGCTGCTGCTGAGCAGCGCCAGCACAACGCCTACTCTGCTAAGCACACCCACCTTGCGCTGCACCCTCTGCTCAGCAGCAAGCTGCGCGTCCTCAACATAGTCCACCAGACTGCCGGTGAACACAAAGCGGCGCCAGCCCTGGGTGCCCAGCAGAAGGTCCAGCGCCGTCTCCTGCGGAATGTTCCTGCCTGCGGACCGTTCTGCAGAAGGTTCCTCCCATGGCAGGTACGTCGGCGCATCCAGTAGCTCGTCCACCTCTGCAGCAGTGGCGAAAAGCGGCGGCGGCAGTGTGTGGTGGCAGCAGCAGCAACAGCCGTGGCAGCAGTGGCAGGAGTGGCACAAGAAGTGGTCAGAGGCGTGCAGCAGTCCATAGGACAGTGTGTGCGTTGGGCGCTGCAGCTGGTGAAAATCGGTGTCCACGCGTGCAATTGGGCAGGCCGCATGAGCATGCTGTGTTGTGCACTGCCGAAGCCCAGCAGCTGCTGCTGTGAAAAACATTCTGCAGCACACATGTGCACGCACGTCTGTGGCAGTGCATGCTTGATGTTGCTGTGGAGTGTCAGACACGGACTACTGTGGTGCAGTGTACACGCATCAGTAACCTGTCCGCTCCACCATGCCACCGTGGCAGTGGGGCAGATCCCCACCTCCACAACCACGCTGTCATCGGCTCCTGGCAGCCTGCGTGAGGGACAGACACTCACTGGTTTCCAGCAGCGCCATGGGTGCGACAGAGGGAAACTCACCTGTTCCCAGCAGCGCCATGGCGGGCAGCCGCGGCGCCATACATCAACTTGTACTACTAGTAGTTTTATTTATTTGCACTTGTGGGCGTGCAAGAGCCATGTCATGTATGCCAGCACGCCCACTGGATGCCATGGCAAATGCATGGCAGTTTATGAATACGAAACGGGTGGTATTTATAACAATCATGTGGCCAGTGGAAAAAAACTCACCGGTTTCCAGCAGCGCCATGGCCGGCAGGCGCGGCGGCAGCCGCCGGCGCGGCACGCCCAGCGCGTTCCTCCCATCCGTCACCACCACCCCCACAAAGCTGGCGGCGGCGGGAGAGCCGTCATCAGCGTGCGACACACGCGCTGTGACACGCACCCGCGCCGCGGGCGAAAACTCCAGGGGGGAAGAGGCGTCTGGGGGAGAGGGCGGCCATGTGGCGAGTGTGGGCGCGGGGTCGGTTGCATCTGTGATGGCGAGAGAGACGCGCAGCCTGAGGAAGGGGGGTTGGGGGGGGGGAGGGGGGGGGGGAGGGGTTATGGGGTTGGGCGTCAACTTCAATGAGTGAGTTGCGGGCGGCCATGAGTTGTGATGTGGACCAAAAGGAGGCATGTGTGTGCCGCGAGAGAGCTGGAGTCGGTTTTGTACTGGTGGCTTGGTTTGCTGGAGGCGAGCTATCCTGTTGTATACTGCAACGTTACTCCAACTTTAACGTCAACAACCGTCCCATGCTTGCCTGCGCGCCGACTGCCGGGAGTTGACGCAGTCTGACAGTGCCATGTTGGCAAGTGTACATTCTGTGCTTCAACGCCATCCGAGCTTCAACATGGCTACTTCAGCATCAGCCAACATGCAACTTCAACAGCCCGCCTGTGCACGGGGACCCTGAACAAGATGGCGTTTTCCATTGGGCTGGTGTTCGTGGCATATCACCTTACACTTACACTTCGCCCCGACTGCAACATCAACACCCGTCTGCGCGCCCACCAGTGCACGGGCTCGCTGAAGACAAGGCGCGCGCTGCCCGCGCTGGCAGCCCCAACTTCAACACAATGATAACTTCAACATCAAAACTTCAAACATCACCCTCCCCCCCCCCCACCCTTCACCCACCTCTGTGCAGGCACCCTGAACAAGAAGGGGGGGGTTCTGGTAACCCCAACTTACACATCATGGCAACTTCAACACAATGAAAGCTTCAACATGTTGTGGCGACATTGACATTTTGGCCCCTTAAACATCATCCCGCGCACCCGCTCACCTGCGTGCAGGCTCCCCTGAACGCGAGGCGCCCCGCAAGCGGCGCACTGGAGGGCGCCGTTGTAGAGGGTCAACACCATGGCAACTTCAACATGGCAGATTCAACATCAGCCGGCTCACCAGAACTTCAACACCAACTAGCTCAGCCGTGTGCAGGCTCCCTGAATATGAGGCGCTCCGCGACGGTCAACACCAAGCTACCTCAAAACATGGCAACTTCAATATGTCAACGTCAGCATCAGCCGGCTCATCTGTGCGCAGGCTCGCTGAAGATGAGGCGCTCCGCGAGGGGCGCACTGGAGGCGGCATCGTAGAAGGTAGACACCAGCAACTTCAACATGGCAACTTCCGACAATTCTTCAGCATGGAAACTTGAGCATCACCCCTCCCTCCCCCACCTGTGCGGGCTCCCTGAAGATGAGGCGTCATGCGAGCGGCGCACTGGAGGCCGCGTAGTGCAGATCAACACCATGGCTTCAACATGACAACTTCAATATGACAACATCAATATGGAAACTTCAACATCAGCCGGCTCACCTGTGCGCAGGCTCCCTGAAGATGAGGCGCTCCGCAAGGGGCGCACGGGAGGTAGCATCATAGAGGGTGGCGCGCAGCACGCCCTCCCCCAGTGCGCTTGCCGGCGGCGTCAGGTACACCGCTGAAGCCTCGCCGGCGCTGCAGCCATGTGTGCATGGCACACACACAGCGGGGGACAACATGAGAGGGTGAGTAGGACTGTGTTGATCAATTGAAGTTGATTTTTGGGGTGAAAAATTGAAATACTGCTGAGCTTGGCGCCTGCGCGGTTGCGGGCGGCGTCAGGTACACGGCTGAGGACACCCCGGCACTGCCGCCATGTGTATTTATGCGCAGCAGGTTCATGCAAGCAGAGTTTTTGAAGTTGACATACTGCTGAAGTTGGCGTCTGTGCGCTTGCCGGTGGCGTCAGGCACACGGCTGAGGGCCTGCCGGCGCTGCAGCCATGTGTGCATGGCAGACACACAGCGCGACAGCGGGTGACGAGATGAGACGGTGAGTAGGACTGTGGTGATTAGTTGAAGTTCCATTTTTGGATAGACATACTGCTGCGCCGATATGCAAGCAGTGATAGTGAAGTTGATTTTTGGGGTAGACATACTGCTGTGGTTGGCGCCTGTGCATATGCGAGCAGTGTCAGAAGGTACACTGACACTGCTCGCATATGCACAGGCGCCAACCACAGCAGTATGTCTACCCCAAAAACCAACTTCAACTAATGACGGCGAAGCCCGCCAAAGCGAATGGCGCGCAGCGGCAGCCTGAGCACCCCTGCACATGTGGGCCCCTCGCGGTGCACTGCATCTGCACCTTCGTCTCAAGGTGCTTCAGCTCGGCGGCGCGTGCGTCCGCTGTCGCGCGCTGGGCCTCCGCCTCCCGTTTATTGGCGGCCTCAGCATGCAGCGTTTGCCACCAACGCCACAAGCGCAGCCGCACCGGGATTGGGTGGAGCCGCGGAGGCGGCGGCGGTGGCAGCAGGGGTGCCGGGCGCAGTGGCGGCAGGGGCGACGGTGGGGGTGGCAGCGGCGGTCGGGGCGCAGGAAGCCCCAGCAGACGCCTCGCCCGTCGCATCGGACCCCAGAGCAGCCGCCTCGACATGCATCACCAGCGTTCCAGGCCGCGCTGCCTTCTCGTGGTCACGGGGCGCCTTGGGCTCGAGCTTGGGCTCGGCAGCCTCCGGGGCCTGACAGCCTCGCGCAGGCTGCTGCTGCGCGCCACCCGCGGTAGCTCTCGCGGCGGCGGCGGTCTTGGCACACGCCCATCTGCAGTGATGGACTCTGCGGACTGCCTCAACGTGCGCAAAAGCCGCCAACGCTGCCGGTGCCGTCGCCTACGCTGGTTGCGCATGGTCGGGGCACGGCGCCTCGGGCTTGGGCTTGAGCTCGGGTGCAGGCTCTTCAGGGCTATGTGGCCTTGTGTAGGCAGCTGCTGCCCGCCAGCAACATGGGTGCTTGTGGCGGCGACAGAGGCAGCAGCGCCCGCATTGTGCTGTCAGCCTTCGTGCCTGCTGTGGTGGTTAGTGCTTCTGATACTCCTTGAGTGGCGCACCCCTGCCTTGTTTGTTTGGGCCCAACAGAAACGAATGGAGCAGCGGGCCTGCCATTGGCCATGCTGCCTCAGGCTGCCACCATGCACACATGACGGCACACCCACTGCTGCTGTTCCGGTTACCTCTGCGTGTCCAAACATAACATACTTCAGCATTATTTGCAGTACACATACTGCAAAGTATACTGTAATTTACGGTGTCTGAGAAATCCGCATCTTAACAACTCTGGCTACCCAGCGCCCTTTGAGACCCGTTTTATTTACGCCACTTTTTGTGACGAATGTGTTTCTTGTCCAACATACCAAGGCCTGTGCATATACTTCTGAATACAGTGCACTCGCGATTCGCGTCAAATTAGTGAAGCATGCAGTTTAGTGCGGGGTCCAGAAACCTGCCACAGACCACATGATTCTATGCACAACACACAATACCCTATCTGATTCAGTGCAGGTCTTGCTTGAGTGCGGGGTGCTAGGGCAACACTACCCCACGCTAAATCACGACTGTGCTGTACACCAACCACAATGTACATGCTGCAATGCACAAACTGGTTTGTGCAACGACATCTCTCGCATATATACATACATGTACATACTTCAGGAAGTGTGTGGTTCGAAGTGTACAGTACACTTCACTGCGAGTATATGAAAACTCATCTAGGAGCGATAAACGCTAGGTCTCCCCACCGGTAGGGGCCGTCACCCTGTATATGTGAAAGAAACCAAAAAGGTGACTCAGCCCAGGTACTCCCGTGGCTGGGGCAGAAAGCCAGGCCAAAGAAAATGTGTGCTGTAGTAATTGTTGAAAA
This sequence comes from Ophiocytium majus, assembly GCA_032358315.1. Classification (NCBI taxonomy): domain Eukaryota; class Xanthophyceae; order Mischococcales; family Ophiocytiaceae; genus Ophiocytium; species Ophiocytium majus. The sequence continues at coordinate 11,664 of JAULBY010048739.1, forward strand.
ATATATGGGGCACATGTCAACACACCTCGGGCACAATGAAATAGCCGCGCTGACGTAGTAACGAAAAACGATTTTTTTACACCTTGAAAATGCTACTTCATCATACACGGGGCGTTTCCTAAACACCATGATGTACGGTAGGGACACAAAAGCTTGGTGGCAGCAAGCGTTGTGGCTGCCGCTCATTTGCTGCATGCCACTGGCACTCCCGAAAAAAGCAGTGGTGAATTGGCGGGATGGTCAATTAGCATCCCCTCCCACGGCACCAAAGTCATGCCGCTCGTGACCAGCCGTCGCAACATCCGAACACGGCCATGACCACATGCCCCCAACAAACAATGGGCAGACAAAGCACCTCACACCACACACCACCCGTGCGCCAGGCGACAGGGCTGCCTGGCCCGTGAGTGCAGCTACGTGCTCCGCTGCACACAGGCATAAACACATCCCCCCCAAAGAAGCAACGACGATCCCCCACAAC
>JAULBY010048750.1:0-12143 GCA_032358315.1 Ophiocytium majus
ACCGTTTGACAGAAAAATGTTTTTGTCCCCCCCCGCCCCCCCGGTGGCTGCTGCTGTGGCGCCACGCCCCCCAGGGACAGCGCGTCAGGCATGGGCCCACCAACGCCGGGCTACAGACCCGGGGGCATGAGTGGCTGCACGCCCGGCGGAGGGCCGTCGTACACGATCGGCGGCAGCATCGGCATTGGGTCCGAGTGGACGAGCGGTGGCGCAAACTGCGGGGCCGGGGGGGGGGGAAGGGGGGCACTTGAGGGCTGTGGTGTGCAGGAGGTGGTTGTTGGTGTGCTTGTGGGGGGGCGGGCTTGCGCATAGGCGGGTGCCATTGAAAAACGAAATGAATCGCATGGTTCTATAGTGGAATTTGGACGTTACTTTGTCATTAAAAACTTACTAGTAGAACACCGCAGCAAGCATGCGCGCGCCTCTCACCGTGACGTGCCGGCTGTGTGGCAGCGGCGTGATGGTGAGAACATACGCCGCCACTGTAAACAAGTCACAGCGGCATGGGGGGGGGCAGAGGGGGAGAGGGGCGGTGGGGGGTCAGTTGCTGGGTGCGCACAGCTGCCGGTGGCGCTGCGGCATGCGGCATGGTGCTTTGGCGAGAGGGTTCTCTGTTGTCACAATGGGCAGGGTAATGAGGCAGGCGAGAGAAGGAGAGACAGAGGGCAGGGTCAAACAGCCGCCACAGCAGCGCCCGCACTGTGCAACGGGGTGCCTACTTGCACACCTCGCTGAGTAATACCTGCTGCCGCAGGTCATGCTCACTGTTTATGCCCATATAATATATACCAGTACACAAGTAAGGCACTGCAATTATATACTTCATTGTAGGTTTTATACTGGCAGCGGTGGGTGTGCCGCAAGCCGTGGGAGTGGCAGTCTCAAACTGGTGCACCCGGAGCCCCCGCACACCATCGCACCCGGGCAGGCACCGCAACAGCCCCGCAGTGGCCCACAAGGCGTGGGCGCCGAACTTGTTCGCAGGACCGCCGGCGGCGCGGCAGCAGCACAAGACGGGCCGGCCCGCTGCTGCTGCAAGCGCGGTTGAGGCGCTTCGTTCAGTCGCGGCCGCCTAGCAGTCTCACCAGTCACACACGCCACGGCACCGCGCGCGCACACAGCGGTGCTCAACGCACTCTGTGCTGGCCGCATGGCAATCGGCGGCGCACAAGGCGGGCAGGCCCGCTGCTGCAGGCGCGCTGAGGTCTTCTGCTAAGCTGTTGCCGCCAAGAGGTTTCAGCAAGTGCTCATGGCATGCCGCTGCTCACACACAATGCTCAACGCACTCTGTGCTGGGCGTCCGGGGGCAGTCTTACTGGGCTGCAGGACACGTATGTATACATACCCAAGCACGTACACTGCTAAAATATAAAAAAGGTACCCGCAAGCAACGGCGCACATGTCACGCCGCCGCGCGCACACACGGCTTGTGTGCAACGCAGTCTGCACTGGCGTGCTGGTGGGGGGGCGTCTTATTGGGCTGCATGACACATACTTGGAAGTGCTTCCATATACTTCAGCAACAATTCGAAGTACTTTGAAGTACACATATGACAACTCATGTAGGAGCGATAAGCTCATTTATGACACGCATGCGTTCCCAAGCACATACGCTGCCAAGAAAACAAACGTGCTTTTGAAGTACTTCGGGTACTTTAGAGGGACACAAACATGGCGTGCACTGCTGAGCTGGTGAGCAGCAGCAGCGGGGAGGGGGGGGGGGGGGTTCTCCCCGCCCCACAGGCTCACCGTCGCCTGCCTCCTGGAAGCAGCTGCGGTAGCGCAGGAGCGCGGGGAAGGCGACGGCGCCCCTGTCCACGCAGTACAGCACAAACTGGCAGTCGCTGCACGCGCTGTGCACGCGGAACAGCTGCGAAGGGCGGCAGGGGGGGAGGGGGGAGGGGGGGTGGCGGCGTTGAAGGGCGGGCATGCGAGGGCTATCGTAGCAGGTGAGAGGTGCCTGGGCAGGCGCCACGCGCCCGCAGCTTCCCCCCAGAATTTCATCCAAATTTGGGCAAATTCGCCCGGGGAAGTGGCGGCGTTGAAGGGCGGGCATGTGAGAGCGGCAGGTGATCTGTCGCACCTCGACGGAGGATCAACTGTGATGTGCCGGCCATGGCGGGAGGCGGTGGCGGCACTGCGCGCCTGTCACACATGTGCCCGGCAGCTGCCGCGGCGTCATGCAACGCCGCCCACGCCGGCGCACGCCGCACAGGTGCGCGCGGCGGACACACAAGCCGCGCTTGTCTGGCGCTAGTCGCTGGCGACCCACCTGGTTGGCATCAATGAAAAGAGGCTCGGACACAACTGGCACACATGCTGAACGTGACGCGCACAGCACAGCGCCACCTGCTCACCTGGTTTGCCAGCCCGTCGAAAAACTCTGTGGCGGGGTGACAGCAATGGGGTGAAAGGTGGGGGGGTCGGGGGCGGTGGTGAAGAGCTGGGCCGAGCGGGGGGCAGCTGGAGCGGTGCTGGCACCAACTGACTGTGACGCCGGTTGGCGCGCGCGTGTGGGCAGGGGAAAACACGTGGCATGCGCTGGCGCAACACACCCAATGACACCGCTATTGGTGCGTATGACCTGCGGCTCCGGTTACCATCAACCTGCAACACTTGTGCTGCGCGTACGCGGCGCTGCTCCTCTCGTTGTATCTGACGTGGCGCAACACGGGCGAGGCAGCGCGCGCGCGCGGACGGCCCAGGCACCGCAGCACCCGCGGCGCTGGTTGTGCCGCTGCTGCGACCGGACGCGGGCGTCAACAGTCGCCGGGCACACACCCACACACGCATCAGCCCTAAACTTATGCTCAGGCCACCAAGCACAGCCGCCGGCACAAGCTGGGACACGTACAGGTGGCGCTGCGCCCTCGGTCTCACCAAAGTGGTCGTTGGGGTGGATGATGGAGCCCCAAACGTCCCTCAGGTTCTCAGCGTACATCTGCGGGGGGGTGGGGGGGGTGGGCAGCAGCCGCACACAGCAAAGCGGCGTTCGCACACGGCGGGGGCGGGCGGCAGCGCGGGCGCGCAGCGACACATGTGGCGTCAGCAAGTGCCAGCCAGCCGCCGACCAACCTCAGCAGCACAGCGCCGGTCAGCAGCACCAAATGCGCCAATCATAGCGGCAGTGCATGCGGCAAGAGACACGCAACGCGTTGCATGGGGCGCACGTACAACATGCCCCGCAGAGCCCCCCTCCCCACCCCCACGCCGGGCTGACACCTCCCTCCAGTGCATACTTTTACAAGCATACTTGAAGTGTACTTCGAAGTATACTTGAAGTATTGATGTAAAGACAAAACACCAGTGTTCTCGAGCTGCCTAGCATCGTGTAGGTGTGGCATCGCGGGCCGCCTGGCTCACATGGTGGTGGGTGGCGCAGCTGCCGCCGCCGCATGGGACACGCCACCTGACCACTGGCGCATGCGCCACGATGGTAACGGCATGCACCGCCCACCGACAATGGGCAACCGGCGCAGTCCGCACACTGGCGCACGCTGCCGGCGCCACAAGTACCGCCGCCGCCGCCGCCGCAGCAGCAGCTACACACGCGTGCAAACACCCCCGCCCCCCCACAGTACACCTCTCCTAAATCTGAAATTGCGGAGTTGAAGTTTGTCCCGCTGTGCGCTGTCTGCTGAGCAAGCGCGTGCCCACGCTCACCGCGTCCGCCTCCGGCCCGGACATGAAGAGCGCGGACCACAGCTCGTTGTGGACAAAGCGGCAGCGGCCGCGCACGACCAGGCGCTGGGAGACCGCGCAGAGGTCGCTCGCGAGCGCCTGCACGTGCTCCGGCATGGGCACCTCCAGGGGGCCACTGGGCACGTCGCGCCGCCGCCGCTGCTGCGCCGTGCCGCCGCCGCCAGAGGTTGTTGCCGAGTGTGCCAAGCGTGCGGCACGCAAGGGGAGAGATGTGAGGTGAGGGAGGGAAGTGCGGTGGGGTGGGGTGCGCGGCGCTGTGCGCACGGTTCGCGCGTCTGGAGGGAGGCATGGTGAGACGTGGCGCCCCATCCGCTGTTGGCAGCCGACAAGTCACGGTGCTTAGCTACTGTGCACTGCTTGTTGAAGTGCAATGTTAGCCCCGCGTTTGGCCACACCACTACCGGCAGACTTGCAGTACTTCGAAGTGGTGCTTTCCCTTTCTTTCTATAACAAGTCACCGTCGGGCACGTACTTGCTCCCTGGGAGCGCGTGCACAGCACACACCGCACCACAACACAAAACCGCACTCAAATGGCGCCTCAGACAGCTGCGCTCGCAACCACGCGCTTTTTGGTGGGAAGTCTGGCGCACCAGCAAAGCTGAAGTACGGGCGCACATAACTTTGTACATTATGCCAGTGTTCTGCGCTTTTACTGGCTCAATTTCCACCGGTGGCGGCGGGCATCTCACCGGCGGCCTCTGCTGCTGTATGAGCTCCTGGAAGCGCGCCTGCAGCTCCGCGTCGTCCACAGTGGCACATATATATATATACTACAGTAGTACTACAGTAGTACTACTAGGAGTACACATTTGCACTTCTGTAGGTGCATGATACCGGTTTTCTGCGCTTTTATTGGCTCAACTTCCACCTAGGGCGGCGGCCGTCTCACCGGCGGCCTCTGCTGCTGTATGAGCTCCTGGAAGCGCGCCTGCAGCTCCGCGTCGTCCACAATCGCAGGCAGGCCCAGCCCCAGCATCTGCGCCATGCCCAGCGTCTTTCGCAGCTGCGGAGGGCAAGGGCGGCGGCGGCAGCGGTGATGTGAGAGCCGGCAAGTGCCTGGTATGCACTGTGAAGGCCGGGCCAGGAGGAGAGTGATGGTAGGGGTCCAAAAGGGCATGAAGAAGTGCCGACAAAAGATGATGTGTTCGGAAACAACGCAGTGAGTGGAAAAGTGATTCTGTACAACAAGGAAGTTTAGGATGACGAACTATTGATTATACTTCAGAACTATGTACATACTACTAGTAGTACTACAACATTAATTATACTGAGGTTGGCACAGGAAAAAACTGCAAGAGGCGTTCATGTTGTGATTGTACTAGCACATGGTCCGTGTATGACCCCACACAACTTCCCACTGTTTCAAAAACTGCAGTATAAAAAGGGAACCAGCCGGCGATGGTACTGATGTACCCCCAGTGAACTTTTGGAGCAGCGACTGGTGTGTGCTGCTGGGCACCCTCGTATTGGCTCAGGTGCAGGTGGCGGGCTGGACGTTCTGGTGCCATGCGGCACTGGTACTACAGTCTGGTAGTAACGTGTAGGCCACTAGGTATCAGGTGCGCTTGTCTGACGTGCTCCAGCAACCGCACACCATGTGCACAGGGCATTCCGCGCCCCAAACGGAGTTTGCTAGTAAAGGACTTGAAGTGTTCATGGCGCATTCCGCGTGGAAACGAGCGAGCGGGTGGCTGACCAGCTCCAACGCCACCTGTGCCGTTTTCCTGCCTTGAATATCCAGTCGGTATGGAATTGATGATGCTTTTCCAGTATGTGCAATTCATGTGTAGAAAACATGCTCACCAACTCCACGCTCCTGCGGTCCAGCGCCACCTGCGCCCATTTTCCTGCCTCTTGCTTACTAAAAGCATAAAACCCCCAATAAGTATGGGGTATGGAGACCGATGATGTGTTTTTGGTACATGCACATTCATGTGGAAAACACGCTCACCAGCTCCACGCTGCCGCAGTCCAGCGCCACCTGCGCCAATTTTCCTGTTTACTGGCAAAAACCAATCAGCATGGAAACTGATGATGCTTTCTCTCTCTACATGCACATTTCATGTGGAAACACACCCTCACCAGCTCCGCGCCGCCGCCCCCAGCGCCATCTGCGTCCATTTTCCTGCCTCTCAGAAGAAAACCAATCAATATGGAAAGTAATTACTGTCCGCGGCACATGCACATTTCATGTGGAAACACGCTCACCAGCTCCACGCTGCCGCGGTCGAGCGCCGCCTGCGTCAATTTCCCTGCCTCTTGCTTACTACAAGTGGGAAAACCCCAATAAATATGGAAACTGATGATGCTCTTCCCAGTATAGGCACACTTCATGTTTCTTGTGTGGAACACACGCTCACCAGCTCCACGCTCCCGCGGTCGAGCGCCACCTGCGCCCAGTGCCGCAGCACAACGCGCGCCTTTGGCCGTGACACCTCGCTGTGGCTGTGCATGCGCCAGAAGGCGTGCATGATGGTGTCCGTGGGGTCGAGCGGCGACCCCGCCTCCGCCATCTCCGGCCACGCCAGCGCCTCCTGCGAGGCGCAGGGCAGCACCCGCGTACACGCGTTATACTGGAAGCATGGTGCGCTACAGGAGTGCAGCTCAGGCGTGCCCGCTGCCAGCAGTTGTTGCCCAGACAACTTTTGTGCGTCCATGTGCATGCGCTGCGGGACATGAGCCATGGCCACGAGCAGGCCGCATGCATGACATGGGCTTCTGCGCGCCCACAAGTGCAAACGAAATAACACTACAGGAGTACAAACATGGTCAAGTGAAACTGGGCACAACATACACGCTGCAACGTATCACCGACATCGGAGCGTGTGCGATGTGGCACGGCTCTCCAACCGTGGCATTTGCCGCAGAAGCCACTGCGGCGGCGCCGCTGTGTGGCGGCTGCTGCACTACATGTTTCATCGCACTCCACTCGGGGCACGGAGGGCACACAACTACTACAGTAGTACATGTGAGCACATCTTTCTGCTCTCAATGCGCTGAAAACAAACTCTTTCCTCAACGAGTGCAGTTTGCAGTTTGGGCAGGGGTACTGACATTCCACTTCCCATTTTTCTGCTCGTTTCCGGCACCAAACTGGCATGCTAACTAGGGCTGCAGCCATGAGTTTCTGCTGCCCAGAGGCAAACTTGAAGTTACGCAGAGTTGAAGTGGTGGCGGCGCTCACCGGTGCAAAGTGCGCCGCGTCTGGGTGCCGCGGCATCATGACCATGTGCCCGTCCTCGCCGCCGCCATTCGCCATCAGCATGCCCGGGGGCACCCCCGCGCCCATTCCGCCATCCCCAGGGCTGCAAGCATGCGTGCAGCGGCAGCAGCGGCAGCTTTTGAGTAGGTTACACGGCGGCGCCAGCAGCGTGCAGCAGAGCCTACCGCGGCGCACGGCCGCATGTGCTACGTGCTGCCGAAGCACCAGCGAGGCGCAGCACCGCATGCTGCGCGCGCACACGAGTGTTGCGTCCCTGGGGCTGCAGCTGCGCCGGAATGCGTGACAGGCGCACAGCCTGGTTTGCCAAACAGCGGCTGCTGGGGTTCAGTTACCGGCGCCCCGCCTCCTGGGCCGGCGGTGCACGACGCCACCGCGCTCAAATGCCGCCACAACCGCTCCTCCCTCTGGTGTGCTGACACCTCAGCGGTCACGCCGCGCTCCAACGCAGGGCACGCGGCACACATACCACACACCGACCCTTTCACCACGCCACATACGAGGCACCGCCGCGCTAACCCCGCCGCCTGCCCCCACCAAGCGCACACACTCAGTGCCACCACCCCGCCAGGCTTCCGCCGGTGAGCATGAATTCGCTGCCGTGCTCAGGCCTGCCTGCTCAGCGCTGAAGGTCGCCATATAACACTCCGTGGGCCACAAAACGTCCGTGCGCACCTGCCGTGCGGCGGCGCGCCATGCATCATGCCCCCCCCCCCCCCCCCCCCCCATCTGCGGGTGCCACGCCATGGTGTAGTCGTCGCGCCCATCGCCGCCGCCCGCCGCGCGCCAGCCCACCGCCGCCAGCGACGGCAGCTCCTGCTGCTGGGCGCTGCCGCCGCCGCCGCGAGGGGGCGTCTGCCGCGAGCCCATCTGTCCGCGCAGCGACACGAGCGTCTCCACCATGGCGTCGTTTTGCTGGGAGTGGCGCGCAGCGGCAGGAGCGGCAGCAGTCAGCGGCGAAGCTCTTTGCAGGGGCGTCGGGCGGTGGTGGCAGGCGGCAGCACGGGCGGTCGCACAGGCGTGCCTGCCGGGCGACGGGAGTCCAAGCAGGTACTGTACGCACATGTGGGTGGGGGGTGTCCCTGGCAGCAGCTGCTGCAGGTGCATTGCTGTGCTGCACCTACAACACATGAACACAGTACTTCAAGTGTAGTATATGCTACTTTATATACATGTACTACGTAGTACATGCGGTGCGTTCGCAATGTGGTGCGCTTTGATTCAGTGCGGGGTGCGGAGACCTGCTAGCGACCACATGGCTGACATACTAATGATGTACAAAATGCTGCTTCAGAAGCAGTTGGTTTAGTGCGGGTCTCGCTTTAGTGCGCGGTGCGACGGGGTTGACACTACCCCCGCACTGAGTCGCAAGTGCACTGTACTTCCAAGCTCATGCCGACAGCTCACCTGCATCTCCTGCGGTGGCGGCGCAGCCGCCGCCGGTCCACCCATCTCGCCCCCACCCTCCGCAGCTGTTCCCAGAGCGGCCACACAGCGACGCCACACACAACACATCAGAGTCACACACATGTCATGCAAACAGGACAGCGGGTGTCTGTCGGTGTGTGCCCACACGGCGCGCGGCGGCACATGCTACCAGGCGCACCAGTGCGGCAGAAGGCAGGTAGGTGCTCAGCAGCAAACCAGCAGCAAAAACACAGCTAGCAGGTGCTCGTGGGCGCAGCAGCAGCAGCAGGAGCACGCGCGCTCACCGGCGCAGCCTGGCCGGTAGAAAAATTGTGTTCCCTGCTGCTGCTGGTGCGCATGGTGCCCGGGCGGCGCACCCTCCTCCCGCTCCTGCTGCTGTGGCGGCGGCCCGGTGCGCCGCCGCTTCAGCGAGCCCTGTGCTCCCGCCGCCGCTTTAGGCTTGGGCGCCCTGCAGTTGCGCGCACGCCATCATCACACACAGCACCGCAGTGCCTCAGTCAGCGCCTCCGCAGCAGCGGCAGCCATGCCGGCCATGCAGCCATGCCTGCCTGCAGGCATGCCTAGACTGGACGCCGCAGAGGCGCATGACGGTGGCGCAGCGCCACCTGGCTGGCCGGTGGCTGCATTGGTCTGCACAGAACATGTGCCAGCCGCCGCGTGCTTGCGGCAGGAGACCGCTCAAGCGGTGTAGCGCAGGCCCCGCATCACTACGCGCTCGCGCACAGACCCACCATGTGTACAAAGGCATGGAAGCCAGACTCCCCCACCCACACGCCTCAATGCTGACCACTGCCAGTGCAGCATTTTGTGCCTCGGCACCATTGTGCGCGGTAGTACTTTCTGCTGTAAGTGTAGGTACACAGCGGGTGCCAGCGGCCCGCTGCATGCAGCTCTATGGAATAGAATGCCATGCCATGCCGCCATGGCGTTGCGGGCTCCGCTCCATCGTGCGCCGCCTGGTACTGCTCAGCAGGAGAGGCAGCCGCGGCAGAACATGCTGTGCTCAGCCCAGCTGCTGCCTCCACGCCAGCGCAGCCATGGCCGCAGGCGCGCCGCCCTGCCTTAACATGACCACCAGCTGTGCAGCCCTGCTCCACCAGACTGTGCGGGTGCGCCAGCGACTGCAACACCGGCTGCCGCTGCACGCAGCGCCCATTCACCTTGGCCGCGCCTGCGCCGAGCCCCGTGGCGCCTCTCCATCCTGCACGGCGGGCGGCAGATAATAATAATATTAATAGACATAAAATTATATATAAAAATACACATAACGCATGCGCGCGCGTGCCAAGCGCGCGGCGCCAGCAGAGAGTGGCACACGTGGGGACAGCGGCAGGGGGCAGCGCCGCGGATGGTGCCAAAACACAGCAGGGCTTGCTCACACTGCGTGGCGCACGCGCAAGTGCGTGGCGAGGTGCGGGCTGCGCGGTGCGGCAATGGGTCAGTGGCGTTGCGCCGCGCCGTACCTTCTTCACGGACGGCCTGCCCCGTCCGCGCGTCTGCGCGATGCACGTGAGTCCCAGCCGCGTGCAGCGGCTGCAGGGCTCGCTGCGGTTGCACTTCACTTTGGACTGCGCGTGCGGCAGGCGGCGGCGGTCACGCGGCGTCAGCAGCCAGCAAAGCGGTGGCGGAGAATGCGCACGAGGTCGCTGCGAGGTGCGCGCGCGCGCTGCGCGGAGGAACCGTCACGGGAGCGGCGTGCGTACACGCGTACCTTTCTGCACTCGGTGCAGGTGCGGCCTTCTGAAAGGCCGCCAGAACCAGGTGCGCCATCTCCATCATAGGATGCCCCTCCAGTGCCATCAGCACCGCCGTCTGCCTCATATGACGTTCCTCCGCTGCCGCCAGGTGCGCCGTCAGCCTCATATGGGTCTCCTACGCTGCCATCTACGCTGCCCCCCTGTTGTTGGTGGGACTGCTGCCCGCTTCCCCCCTCGGAGCTCATGGGGTGAGTGCTGCAGTCAGCGGTGGCGTACAAAAGCTGCACTCCCAGGTCCTGTTGCCGTGCAGTCTGCGCCCCCCCCCCCCCCAAGCCGCCAGTCAGTGCCTGCAAAGGTGCCCGTCCAGCGTGTGCACAGGCAGTTTAGAAGTGACAAGTGAAGTTCAAAGCAGGTGCCGGCCTCCATGACGGCGCTGCATTGGTCTCGGAGAGGGGGGTGCGCCATACCAGGCAATGCGGCGTGGCGGGAGGGACGCTATCGGAACGGGACACCCGGAGGGTGCGCCAGGCCAGCGGCAGTTGGTGGAACACGGCTGAGAAGGCAGCAGCACACAGAGCGAGCCCACATTGATCGGGCCGGTGAGGCCGATCAGCAAGCTGTGGGAGAGGGAGGCAACAAGGTGGTGGAGGGCCATGTGTGCAGGTCAACGCAGTGAAATCATCGTGTGATACCCGTGGCCCCACCTGTCAAATGCGCGGGCTGGTGCTCGCCCCCACGTCCTCGGCGTTTGAGTTTGGTGGAAAGGGCGACCGACGGCTGCAATTTCGCCCTTTCGCCCAATTTCGCCGGTGTGCATTTCGTCCTTTGGCCCTCCATTTCGCCCACGTCCCTCGATAATCAGAATTGACATGCGTGCGAGCGCGCGGGCATTCCCAGAGAGGTAGCGGGAGAGGGAACCAGCTCACCCCTCCTACTAAGGGGTTCGGGAGAGGAGAGGCGGGCGAGCGCACCACTCCAGAATTCCAAGACCTCTCCCCACGTTTAGGGGTACACACGTGCAGGCACAGGCACACCACACAACAAAGCTGCTGGGCGCCGCATGGCGGGCAGCGGCCCGGTTAATCAACCAAGACCAAGAACCCAGCTTGCACCAGGAGCGGGAGCAGGAGGCAGCGCCAGTCCCCGGCCGCGGCGTGTCGAGTGGCAGCCGCTGGAGTGTTCAGGTACGGGGTTGGTGACAACCAACAACCCCTCCCACCTCTACTCCGTTCTGAAGGTGCTGCAGCACCTCCGGGGCCAAAGCTGGAGTGCCCCGCGCGCGAGTGCTGGTGGCATGTGGAGTGACGGTACTGACAAAGCAGGCGTGTCCAGCCCCACTACCACCAGCGCGCAGCTGTGTGGTCGTCTTCTGTAATTGCAAGCCACTTCAACTCGGCCTGCAAGCCGCAACACTCTGGTGTCCCGGGAAGTGAAAGCACCTTGCTGTGTGATCAGGAGCAGCAGCCAAACTGTCATGTCCAGCACGAGCGGAGCCTCGTATTTTTCTTTTTTCTTGTTGAAGCCTTCACAGACAAAGACATGCAAACAACATTGTATACAACATGTATGCAGACGTGTATACATGTAATTCTCGAAGTACTACGTATATATCCCTGAGGAAACCAAGTACAACATTGTAGTGAACATTACGCTAGCGAAGGCTGTGGTTGCCTGGCAACCTTGCCGCAGTACACTGCGGATGTAAAGTGACACCCACCAGTGTGTGATACACAGATGCAATGGCTTTGCAGCCTTACTCAATTAAAGTCCGCGGTACTTTCTGGTGCTACATCCTCTTTGTAATGTGCAAGGCTCAGACCTGTGTGACGTGGATGCATTATGCGCGCCAGTTCTGTAGGCGTCCGTAGCGCAGCTTTTGATGGTGCACATCGGCATCCGTACTGATCAGTCTGCACCCTTGTTACTACAGGCGTTAGAAAATTCATGCCACTTCAGCGGGGGTGCAACAAGGGCACCGCACCTCGAGGCAGGCATCCACCAGTAGTCTGTTGTAGTAGATGCATGTGCACATATATACATTGTATGATTTTATGCACCGGTCCCGGCCAACACATGCCAGTCTTTGCCCCCTTTG
>JAULBY010048761.1:0-11322 GCA_032358315.1 Ophiocytium majus
TTTTGGTTTCTTGTCTATATTCTAAAATAGCAAATTTACTATCTATAGAATCTACTTTATTGATAAAAAGATTTTGCCACTCACAGTGTTGAATAGCAGGTTCAAAAGATACAAAGAGAGAATCTGTATCTGCGTAAATACTTACTTCTTCTCCATTCTTTTTTAAGATTGGTGTGACATTTTTCACACCCAATCTAGCATGTAATTCATAATCTAAGTGCCATTGTTCATACCAGTACTTTTCATTTACATCATCCATTGTCTTTGTTAAGTCACGACCCTGTGCGGTTATTGTACCAGCAACGTGTTGGTTAAATAGTATGAAGTATTGCGTCGCAAATGCACCATACGAACCATTTAATATAAGTTTTAGTCAATACCCCCTCAAATAAATTGAGGGGGTCAAAAAAGAGCGAGCTGTAAGGCATTGTAGTAATCACTTTCCCTTTTCAACTCGCTGGCTTTATTTTTTAATGACTCAATTTTATTTAATTTTTCTTGTTTAGTCAATTTTTTTAATTATTTTTTAAACACATCCTTAAAGGATGTGTTTTTAGTACTCTTCTTTTTTAAGAAGAAGATTTTTTATTTAATCATGATATATAAATGTGTTCAAAAGTTTCAAGTGAAAAAATTAATCTTCTACGCTAAAATCTTGTTCAAATGAAATCATCAAATGGCTTGTTTCATCTTTTGTTAAAATAAAAGTATCAAATACATAAAATTCAATTTTATCAGATTCATCATTTATTGATGGTAGGAATGTTTTATTAAACATTAAGTGTCTATCTGTTAAATCAACTTCATCTACTTGAAATTCCCAAGTGGATAATTCGGATAAAACAACTTTTTTATTCTCAACATTTAAATGTACTACTTTACCATCTGAATTAATTGATGATAATTTCTTAATATCTTGAAATTCGGATTTTTCAATTTTAAAAGACCATTTGCTATTTTTAATATCAACTCTTTTAGATAAAGTTCCTTTAGGAATATCTCTGATCTCTGATGGTTCGCCACCTTGAAGACCGATTTTTAATTTACCATTTTTAATTTGAGTAAATCTAACTATTGAAGAATCATCATCATCATTAGTTCTATAATCAATATTCATTACAATTTTATCAGATGATGTTTTAATAAATCCAAGATTCTTAACAAATCTTTTAGCACCTGAAATTATCATATCTAGTGTATTTTCTAAATCTTCTTTCATTTCAAAGTAATCTTTAGTATCTACTAAGTAGCTTTTAAATGCTAGAAGTATTGTTTCTCCAACAATGGAGTACATTAGAATATTTTCTGAATCTATTTTTAATTTAATTGTATCACTTATTTTAGATAAGTCCTCTAACTTTGTTAGAAAGTCTTCAAACTTATCACGTTTTAATTGTATAGTGAGTTTTGACATTATTCAATATGATTTTAGTTATTTAATATATACAAGAAAATTTAGTTTGTTTATTAAGTTTTGAAACTAAAAATCTACCAAATATTTGGACACAAATAAAAGAAATAATATGAAATACTTAAAATTAATCAACGAGGAGTTTCCCAAGCCAAAAAAATCATATAGTGTCTCTGAATTAGAAGAAAAAATTAAAGATTTAGAAGAACAAATTGAAGATTGTGATGTTATTTCACATGAATCATTTGACTGGAAAGAAATCGATGAAGATGTGGTACAAAGATGGAAAAAAAGCGTTGAAGCACTTGGTGGATATTTAACAGAGGATCCAAGTTATGAAGGTTCTGATGCGTATGGATTCTATATTTCAAAAAAACCAATTGATAAAAGCCTACTCAAACAATTGATGAAATTTAATGACGATCTTGATAATGCTTAGAATTGTTGATAATAAATAAATATATATAGTATATGGAAATTAAAAAATTTGGTCGAAACGAGAGACCTCTCATTGATGAGAAAACTCAAAATGATGGTTCAGTAGTGACACCAGCAAAATTAAATGAAGAATCGGTTTCAATTTTAACTGATAGGTTAAAAGATGAGTACACTGCTCACTATTTTTATAGATCGGCAGCTAACTGGTGTCGTAATGTAAATTATAAAAAAGCGGCAGAGTTCTTTGAGAATGAGGCTAGCTCTGAATTAGATCATGCTAAAGGTCTTCAGGAGTATATGGATGACTTTAATGTTCAACCACATATTCCACAAACTGAAACTGATGTTAATTTTAGTAATCTAGTTGATATCATCAATGGTGCATATAAAATGGAATATTCATTGATGGATGCTTATAATAAGAGTTCATCAACTTTATTCACAAGTGACTTAACTACTTTTGATTTTTTACAAGGATATAGAACAATACAAAAAGAGGCAGTAATTGAATATTCTGATTTACTAAATGCATTGATGTTAGTAGATCATAATGATAAATTTCAAGTCCTTTATTTTGAACAAACTTATTTTTAATCTATGAAATACTTAAAACTATTTGAAAATTTTGACCAAGAAGAATATAAAGGATGTGGATGCTGTCCAGATTGTACTGGTGAGAAGGATTGTGAGTGCTGTTCAGATTGTACTTGTTCAGATGATGATGAATGTCCAATTTGTTTTGAATCACCTGAGAATTGTGAATGTGATTACAATAAAGATGATGATGACTACGATGATGATGCTGATGAAGATTTCAATGATGAAGATTCAAATATAGATTTATCTATTGAATTGGAAAATAAGTTGAGAACTTTATCAGATGATTCGGAACTAACAGTAGATGACTTCTTAGAGGAATTTGGAGTTAGTCCAGAACATATGACTGGTTTTGCTTGGGCTTCTATTTTGAAGAATGCTGAAAAGTACAAATCGATGTCAGATGAAGAGTTTAATAAATTATATGATGAATATAAAAACTCAGTAAATGAATCTCTTATAACTGAAAAAAATGTTGCGACAAATTCTGAACTTTGGAATCAATGTAAAGCTTGGGCAAAATCGAAATATGATGTTTGGCCTTCTGCTTATGCATGTGGTGCAGCTGCTAAGAGATATAAGTCTAAAGGTGGTAGATGGAAAAAGAAAAAATCAAGTAAGAAATAATGGAACATATATTACTTTTTGAGGATTTTATATTAGAAGAAAAGAAAACCAAAGGTGGTTTGGACAAATGGTTTAAGGAAAAGTGGGTAGATATATCTAAAACTAATCCTGATGGATCTCATCCACCTTGTGGAAGATCTGATACGAGTAAGGGTGGATATCCTAAATGTAGAAAGGTTAGAGTAGCTGCTAGAATGACTAAAAAACAAAAAAAGGCATCTGTTGCTAGAAAAAGAAGAGTTGAAAAAGAAGGTTCAAAAGGCAGCGGAAGAACTCCTAATTATTCAAAATAAAAAATATGGTAAATAAATGTCGGATAAAACATTATATGTTCTTGTAAGTGCAGATATACTTAATACACTAAGAAGTATGGGTATGGGAGGTGATCACGAATTGTTAGAATCTGCTGAAAATTATGTTATAATTGGTCCTGTTCAAGATTGTGCTCTCTATAGATTTAAACACTCAAATGGGTGGAGATGTTTCGATACTTTAGAAGAGGCAAGAGAGGCAGCCTCTACTATTTAAAATTAAATATATAATAGATGAATCACCTTAAATCTTTTAATAAATATAATCCGGTTGAATTATTCTTACAAGATAAAATCTCTGAGCAAACTTTATTTAATTATTTAGATTCATTAAATGAGGATTTATTTGATTTTCTAAAATGGATTAAACAAAAAGTAGTTGATGTATTTTGGACTATTTTGACTCAATCTGTAATCATTGGTTTTAAAATATTACAAAAAGTTAAATCGATTTTTTCTTGGATAATAAACAAGATAAAGAGTTTTAAAGAAAAAAATCCAACATTGTTTAAAGTCTTAGTTATCACAATTTTAGTGGTCTTAATTTTAATAATTTCTGGTAGTGTTGCTTATGCAGCCACAACTGGAAAGCCTATCGAAACTGAATATATCGATTTAGCAATTGGTTTAATTAATGACATGAAAGAACATGGTCAATTAAGTAATTTCAGTGAATTGGATGTTGCAAAAACGACAGCTTACTTAATAAAACTTCGTGATGCAGGCGGTGTTATTAATCCGAATGATGTTAATGCATTTGGTCAAGACACAGTTACACTTGCACACAAATCAATTGATTTAGCTGGTAAATTAGTTCAGGATTCTAGATCTGGCGATAAATCAACAATGCACTATTGCATTGAAATGTTGGGAAAAGGTGAGAAGTTTATTGGTTACGAATATCAAAAATTATCAACTGGAGAAACCATTAGACTATCTAGTAAATAAAATATAAATATTTTTTAATATATAAATAAAAATAATTCTAAATTATGAAACATTTAATAAAATTCAAAATGTTTGAGAACACCGAATCTGAGACATATATGTTTACACCAGACGAAAATCTTTTGAAGATGGTCCAAGATTGTAATAAAGTATGGGGATCGGAAATGGTTGCTCATGAAGATTCAATGATGAGTTTAACTGGTGATCGTAGTAACTTTCCATTTACTGGAAGTAAAAAAACTCATGAGAAAGAAGAACAGGTTTTGGACGCAGCTGTTAAAGCAGGTTATAAACCAACACCGCCAATTCAAAAGCCATACAAATTTGATGATTATGAAAACTTCATCAAAGCAATAGCATCATCAATGAAGAAATAAATAGTGGAAATATGAAATACTTAAAAAGATTTGATTTATATTCAGTTAATGAATCTCGAAATTCGGGATCAGGTTTTTTAACTTACTCAAGTGAAAAATCATCATCTACTAATATATATCCGAGTTGTCGGAATATTGTAGATAAATCACTTGAAAAATTTTCTTGCCAGGTTGGTCCCTTTATAATCAGCTTTGATGATACAACCAAGAGAGAATACAAAGGTAAACAAGTTGCAACAACTACACTCAAAGTTTGGTGTCAAGATTCACTAACTAAAGAACAGGTCTTGGATCCCGAAAATTCTGGTGTTCAGCCTGATGATATATTTGAAAAAATGCCTGGATATATTAAAACAGAAGAGGATAAAAGGAAAGACGACACTGAAATGGAAATCGCAAAAAGTAAAGCTAAAAAAGAGATTGACGCAGCTGGTGGTTATGAAGAACCCGGTGTCACTAAAACTGCTTATCATTTTTATAAACCTTCTGGAAATCTTAACGAATATAGATGGGTAGGAATAAGTTCAACTGGGGATTTTATAGATTGTTATAAAGAAAGTCTATATATATCAGACTTAATTTTTAAGATTAAAAAAGAATTGAAAGTCGTTAGTTGAAAAAATTAGTTTTTCTTATCTATTAAACGATCATAGTTGGATTAATAACGAAATTTAAAAAGACCCTTACGGGTCTTTTTTATTATCCTAAAAGTTCATCTAATCTCTGTCCTCTATTTGGAATTATAAAGTCTGATGATGTTGTAAGAACATCTGAAAATTCCAAAACCTGTGAATTATTATTTTTCACAATTTCAAGCAAATTATATAACAATAATTCTTCTTTGAATCCGTATTTTAACTTCAATTCTTTAAATTTAAGTGTATTTTCCCTAACAAATATTATTGATTCTATAAAGAAATCCAATTTTTTATCCTTAGTTGATACTATCGAACCAACTGGATATTTTATAGAGCAAACTTCTCCACCATCTTTGTCAAATCCCCAATATTCACCAATTATATTAATTACATCTTTTACTGTTTGTATAAAGAATATTGTAGCCAATGCTGGTGAACTTTTAAATTCATAAGTAAATTTAATAAAGTCAACTCCGTATGTTTGATGTTCCTCTCTTACCTCAATTTCTCTTAGTGTATTTAGATCATTAAATTCAAAGTTTTGGTAATATTCTTTATTTCCATTTTCATACAAAGTGTGTTTACACCCATCTTTTAAGAATTGATTTAAAAGGTTTTCAAATCTTTGAATATTATTTTTCGAGATTGAAAAAACAAATCTGTAATTTATATCTTTTCTACTAATAGAAGATGTATTATAAATTTCGGGAAGTCCAAATTTATCCCTTAAAATATAACCGGATCCAAACGAACTTGGTTTAATGCCAGATGGAACTGTATAAGGAACAGAAAATATTTTATCTGACCAATATTCAGCCTCTTCTTTAGATAGAGTTCTACAATTATTCATTAAACTAATTCCTCAACATCAATTTTTACTTCGGCTCTTTCACGAACTTCTTCAAATGTCCATTCTTTTAGAATATGTCCATTTTCAAAAATAGGTACTAAAATATCACCACTAAAGTCTTGACAGTGTTGAATTGTTTCAAATACTCCATTATTGTTAATTAACTTCAATCTACCTGCTTTTGACTTTTTAAATGACTTAACTCTCTCACCTTTTTCATTAATCTCAATTGGATTCTTTTGGACTTCAACTTCCACATCATTAATTACAATTGATGAACATTTGATGGCAAATTTTTGAGTATCTCTATCTACTTTTTGTAAAAGAGCACCACCCATACCAAATGCAATATTCTCTGCTGCAAATCCTTCTTCAACCATCATATCAAGAATTTCAATAATAGAATCATAGTTTACACCATCACCTTGAATTACTCTAACGTGTGGATCGATAACTTTAAATCCTTTTTTGTTAATAGTTCCACCAAATTTATCCCAAAGAATATGGAAAATTTGTTTCAATGTTTGAACAGGATCACCACTATCAGGACGGATTACAAGACGACCATCACGGTTTAAGATTTTATCTCGTAAAGTTGTTCCCCAATGGTCTCTACAAGCTCTGATAATATCAAATGAGTCAGAAACACAAGCTACCAATCCAGTTGGAAATTGGTCTAACATATTTTCAAATGCCTTAACCTCAAATGGTTCTGTCCAAGAAGTGATAGTTGAGTGTTCAGATGCTGGAATTGAGAATCCTAACATATCCAAAGTATTATAATACTCTTGTGCTAAAAGGATACCTTCAACGGTATCTGTTCCACGGAAGTTGATAAGATGAGCAGACGCTCCAATTCCTGCACTTTCAACAGATGATACTCCACGGAATCCAAAATCGTGTAACATAAAGCTAACAATTCCACGAATTCCATTTTCATCATGGTCTGATGTTTTTACTAAATAATCGATAAGAACTTTTTTAACTTCTCTCGAAAGTGTTCCAACCGTAATTGGATACCAAACTTGTAAAAGAAGTGATTCAAGATAGTTTGTTAACCAAGGAACTTCTGGGTCTGTATTTTCAATAGTTAAAAGCACATTTCCTGTTGGAACAACTGTTCCCTCTGGAACAGCCTTGATAATAACTGGTAAGTGACCATTATGTTTTTCTAAAATATGTAACCACCCATCCATATTAAAATGACCTGGTCCAAGATGTGCATCCCAGAATAGTTTAGCACGATTGATTTTGTTTAATGTGACAACTTTACCTTGTAAATACTGTTTTATGACATATTGAAGGCCATAAAACAAAGTGTTGTCAAATTTTCCACCACGACTTTCAAGATATGATCTTAAAATCGTTACTCCTTTAGGGAGTTGTTTCCAGTGTGTTGGTTTATAAGAGTCTGTGAGTAATAAGATATTTGGTTCCATATGTTTATTAATTTATTTTGTCAAAGTATTGTTTGAATATTTCATGTGGTACAGACACAGATATTCTTGAGTATTGTGGATTAACTGTTCTGTTGAGTGAGAATTTATGTAAAGGTACGGAAGATATGCGATTAAACAAAAGAATATCAAAGTTTATATTAACAATCGCGAAAGGTCCAGTTGGAGTTGATGGATATTCATCAAATAAAAATCCTCTATCTTTAAGATATTGAATATTCTTTTTAATACTGTCCTGTGTTTTACATTTATAGTTATCTAATGCTGACTTACCACCATTTGTTGTTAGTAATCTTGTTATTACTTGTTGTGGAATCGTTGAGATTGAATTATACTTATACAAAGAACGAATTTTCATTGAATTATATAATTCTTGATTCTTTGTTGCAATATATCCAATTCTAAGTCCAGATAATCCCATTGATTTAGAGAATGATGATATAACAATCACATTATCATAAAATAGTTCATGAATTGGACTATCTATATCATTGAATAGATAATAGTATGGTAAGTCTAAAATGACTGTAATATTATGTTCTTTAGAATGGTCTAAGAAATTTTTTAAGTCCTCAAAGTCTGGTGACCATCCGGTTGGATTGGATGGATAACATAACATCACAACACCAGAATATCCTAATATTGGATCAACTGCTTTAAAATTACCAATATTGAAATCATCGAATTCTTGAATATTTTTATTATGAATTTTAAGAATTTTATTCCAAGAACCCCAGTGATACTTTGGAATCCAAAAGTTATCGTCTGAAAGGGAATTGATAACCAAATCAAGTGTTGCCATTCCACCAGGAACAGTCATTACATAATGATCTTTTAAGTGAAATTTATCCTTAATAACTTCTACTAATTTAGTATCGCCATCATTACCACCATATTGTTGAACAGATTTTTGATTATAGTCAAAATCACTCATAAATGAGTTTAGATCTATCATATCAACATCCATTACACCACGGTGTAATTTTAAATAGGTTTCACCTGTTGTTTTTTCAAGATGTAATGTTCTTTCACCAATCTCAACAATTGATGAATATGATACTGGAGAGTGATTTACTTTCATATATTTTTTAAGAGCATTTTTAACAAAGGTTTATGTTCATCAACAATCGGTCCAACTACATTATCTTCTACATCAAACCAATATTGTGATATATCGTGTAAATTCCACCATTTAAGTTCAGACACATCATCAGATGGTTCGATCACTCCACCAATATATTTTGTCTTATACAAGGTACTAATGATTTTATCTTCTTCTCCTCGGTATCTCCAGTCAGGAACCATCTTACTACCAATATAAATTAGATCGGATGTTTCCAAATTCTCACCAGCATCTTGTGAAATCTTTCTTTTTGCTGTTGATTCGTATGATGGATCATCTGGGTGAGCAAACCCACCAATAAATCTCCAGGCACTTTCATATGGTCTCTTTGCTAAGAGAATCATAGTGTTATTTTCATCTAAAATAGCGATATCTACACAAGGATGGACTTTTGGATATTGATTATAAGCGTTGTAAATAACACCTGCTCTAAAATCTGATGAATTTTTAACTGTCTCGGATACAATTTTTCTAACTTCTGTTCCGGATACAAATGTATATTGGTCTAATTCTTTACAATCGAATTGTCCTTTTCCTTTTTTATAATATGGAATGAAGGAGTCTCTACCACCGTATAATACAACTTCACCAATTGGATAGACCTCTCGTATTCTTTTATCCAATTCAGCAGTCCATTTAACATCATCACCAAAATCTGGAAGTGCTAAGATAACCGAATCTGGATAAGATGCTTGAATCATCTTTTTACGAGTATCAAAATCTAAAGGATTCTTTTTAGTACCAACTACTTTGGGAACACCTAAAAATATAATTGACTTTTTATGATTATTAACGACTTGGTCGATAATATATCTGTGAGCATCGTGTAATTCGTGTATTTGAAATCTACCTACTACCGCTCCTATTGAATATTCTTTATTCATAATGAAAATTTATATTAACAAATATACAAAAACTTTACAACATTTCTTGTAAAGTTTTTCTTAAATAATTCTCAATCTCTTTTGCTTTTCTTGGTGTTGTTTTAACATCTAATTGAAGTCTATAATTTTTTATAGCATCTTCATCTTCTTCCAAAAGAGTAACTTTTATTTCTGGAAGTTCCTCTAATTCTTCAAATAGAAGATCTTCTCCATCATCAGCCAATTTCATATCCTTATATTTAAGGATCAAATTACCCTGGGTACTTGATATTGGTATTATATACTCTCCATGTTCGTTAGGTTCGAATATTTTACCTTTTGTGTATAGTAATTCTTGACCTTGTTTATCTAAAATTGTGTATTTTAGAATCCAATCTTTTTTTAAGATAAATTTAGACATATATTTAATATAATTATGTTTAAAAACAAAAAGACTATCTTCCTAAATAGTTAAATAAGTCTATAATATTTTTAATTGTGAATTGTAAGCTTTCTAAATTTTTATTACTCTGTCTAAGATATTCAATATAATTTTCAATTAGTTCAACATTTCTTTGTTCTTCAGCAACATGAGCCTCAATTAACAAAGATTTCTCACCCATATTTGTTTTAACACCGAATGAAGTTGCGTACCAAATAAATTTATCTTGTTTAATTCTTTTTAATTTAACATCTTGTTTAGAACGTCTATCCAAAAATGAAGAAATCTCTTCGGTAATTTTTTGACGATATGTTAAGCATAGAGATTGTGTTTCCATAATCTGTCTAGAAGTTTGTAAATTTATCTCTACTTTAATAGTTTCAAAAAGTGGTTCTATTGAGTCTTTCCAATCTTTTCTTTTATCGGTAAAAAACTTTTCTAATTTATCATTAGTCTCTTTTAACTTATTAATTCTTTCTACTTCTTCTGCATTATATACATTCATATTTATTATACTATATGTAAGAAAAAAAGTTAAATATATACTCAAAAAATATTAATATTATGAGTGATAAACCGACATTGGATAGAATTGAATTATTACACCCAGCAGTTAGACAAGAAGTTAAAGATATTTACTTGAATGAAATCGTTCCAGCTTTATCTGGAAGAGCTATATGTAGATTTGCATATACTCTAAGAACATTTGCTGAACAAGACGCTCTTTATGCACAAGGTAGAACAAAATTATTTGACGCTAATGGTAAAAGATTAGGTGTTGTTACAAAAGCAAAAGGTGGTCAATCTATACACAACTTTGGATTGGCACTTGATATTGTACTTCTAAAGGATACTAATGGAGATGGTACATTTGAATCGGCTTCTTGGGAAACAAATGTAGATTTTGATAAAGATGGTAAGGCTGATTGGATGGAAGTTGTAAACATTCTAAAGAAACACGGATGGGAATGGGGAGGAGATTGGAAATCCTTTAAAGACGCTCCACATTTTGAAAAAACATTTGGAAATACTTGGAGAACATTGTTACCAAAACACACTGCTAAACAATTTATACCAGGAACAACATATGTTCAACTATAAAAATAAAAACCCACTCATTTGAGTGGGTTTTTTTATTTTAAAATATTTACTACTTCTGGATACCAATTACATTTTGTTTCATCTTTATTTTCATATTTTATTCTGTCTAAAACATATCTCATAGCGTTTAACCTTCCTA
>JAULBY010048772.1:0-30944 GCA_032358315.1 Ophiocytium majus
GCCTTCTTTTATTGTAAACCGCAATTTTTTGGGTAGGATTGAACAATGGCCAAAAAAGCCCCAAGCAACAGCGCCGCCTCTGCGATCAAGGCGATGGTCGCGGCGGGGAGTCCGCTCCCTTCTGTTCCCGCGTGCGTGAAGCTCAAGCCCTCGGCGATGCCTTTTTGGGAGGCGATCATGCGTGCTCGTACGCGCGACGAATGGACGGATGCAGACCTCATCGCGGCGGCGCAACTCGCCCGCTGCCAGCAGGAGATCGAGCTAGAGAGCGAGGCGTTGGAGGACGAAGGCTCTGTGATCAAAAACGCTCGCGGCACGCAGGTCATGAACCCGAGGCACTCGGTGCTTGAGCAGCTTTCGCGGCGACAATTAGCCATCATGCGCTCCCTCCGCATTACTGGCTCCTCGACGGGAGAGCGGAAGGAGGATTTGGTAAAGGCTCGCCGCGTCCAGCAGGGCGCGGAGCGGGCGCTAGAGCAGATTGAAAATGAGGATTTTCTCGCCTCATGACTGCAAAAAAGGCGCAGAAACTTACACGCGGCGAGCGTGTAATCGGGTTTATTGAGCGACATTGTATCGTGCCCGAGGGCGATCTCATTGGGAAGCACATCGTTTTAGAGCCATTTCAGTCTAAGTTTATCCTTGAATTATACGATAACCCTGCGGGTTCTCGGCGCGGGTATCTGTCGATCGCTCGCAAAAACGCCAAGACAGCAACCATTGCCTGCATCCTCCTCGCGCATATTGTTGGGCCAGAGGCACTCGCTAACAGCCGCATCATTTCCGGCGCGATGTCCAAGGAGCAAGCCGCCGAGGTCTACAACTACGCAAGCAAAATGATTGCGCTCTCCGCCGCGTTGCGGCGGGTGTCAAGGATTATCCCAAGCTCCAAAAAAATTCATGGTCTTGTGCGCAACGTCGAATACCAAGCAATCTCCGCCGAGGGGAAAACAGCGCATGGGAAGTCTCCGGTGCTGGCGATTCTCGACGAGGTGGGGCAGGTGCGTGGCTCAAGCAGCGACTTCGTGGACGCGATCACTACTTCGCAGGGCGCATACGACAACGCCCTCCTCCTCGCCATCTCAACTCAAGCGCCAAATGACAGCGATTTGTTCTCGATTTGGCTCGACGACGCAAAAGCCTCGGGCGATCCGAGGATTGTTTGCCACGTGTATGAGGCAGAAAAATCCTGCGCCTTAGACGATCGCGCGGCGTGGAGGGCAGCTAACCCTGCGTTAGGGAAGTTTCGCAGCCTCCGAGATGTGGAGGAACAAGCGGATCGAGCCTTGCGTATGCCGAGCTTTGAGCCCACGTTTCGGAATCTCGTGCTCAACCAGCGGGTGGAGATGGTCGCTCCGTTTATTTCGCGCGGCGTTTGGATCGCGAACAGCGCCGAGCCGGACATGAGCGTGTTTTATGAAGAAGAGGTTTTTGTTGGGATAGATTTGTCGTCGAAGACGGATTTGACGGCGATGGCGATGATTGCGCAGAGGGATTCGGTTTGGCACGTGGCGATGTACTTCTGGACGCCAGAGAAAGGGCTGAAGGAGCGGGCGAAAAGAGACCGAGCGCCCTATGACGTGTGGGAGAAAGAGGGTTATATCAGGACGATCCTTGGCGCCTCGGTCGATTACGAGCCTGTGGCGCAGGAAATCGCAGACACTTTGGTCGATTGCAACGTGGTCGCGGTCGCCTTCGATCGCTGGCGGTTCGATTTGCTTCAGAAGGAATTGACAAAAATTGGCGCAGAATTACCACTAATTCCATTTGGGCAGGGGTTTAAAGACATGGCTCCGGCAGTAGATTCTCTCGAGACTATTCTGCTAAATGAACAGATGGCACACGGAGCTAACCCTGTTTTAACGATGTGCATGGCAAATGCTCGCGTCGAGCGCGATGCGGCGGGAAATCGTAAACTAAACAAAGCAAAGTCTACTGGGCGCATAGATGGTGCTGTTGCTTTGACGATGGCAATTGGCGCGGCTTCAGGGAAGTCTCCTGAAGAGGAAGGTGATTTGGATGGCTTTTTAAACAAACCGATTTCAATGGCGCGTTAACTCTATGGCAACCCTCTTTCAATCGTTGCGTCGATGGTTCGGAAACGTCGGTTCAACTGGGCAGCAAGCTGGCATCCAATACGGCGAGCCATTCACTCGAGTCTTCGACACAAATAAAAATTACGGGATCGACGGAGCGCTGCAAATCTCCTCGGTTTGGAGCGCGGTCGAGCTTATCACAGACAATATCTCCTCGCTCCCACTTTTTGTTTATGAGCGTGCCAACGACGTCAACGGTAACAAGGTTCTTGCGCGAGGCACACCACTTTGGAATTTGCTTCATACCTCTCCAAACCGTCGTCATACGTCGATGGAATTTTGGCAGTTTATGTGTATGAACTTCCTTCTTCGCGGCAACGCATATGCGCGTCTGATTAAAAATAGTGCGGGCGAAGTCATTGAGATGTTCCCGCTCTCCTCTGACCAGATTGAGGTGGATGTTCTTGCTGATCGCTCGATTATCTACAAATACAGCTATGAAGGGCAAATCGCGGTGTATGATGAAAAAAGTATTTTTCATTGGCGCGATAAAGGCAATGGAATCGTAGGAATGTCGCGGCTCGATTACATGCGATCTAGCGTTGGTGTGGCAATCTCCGCGCAAAACCATACAGAGAACACGTTTCAAAAATCTGGAAAACGCCCAGGTGTGTTTATGATTGACAAAACTCTCAAGGAAGAGCAGCGCACGCAAATTCGCGAGAGCTTCAGAGGGTTAGTCGAGGGGAGCGATAATGATCTGTTAGTGCTCGAGGCGGGAGCAAAATTCGAGCCGCTGAATATGACTCCCGCTGATCTCCAACTCCTCGACACGCGGAGGTTTTCGGTCGAGGATATTGCGCGGTGGTTTGGAATCCCGAGCGCATTGATTAATGACATGGCAAACACCACAGCGTGGGGCACTGGCATCGAGCAATTGATCGAGGGCTTTTACAAGTTTCGCCTCCGCCCACTTATTGAGTCGCTAGATCAAGCGATCGAGCGCCGCATTTTCACTCCGCGCCAGCGCGAGCTATACACAGCGGAATTTTCGCTCGATGCGCTACTGCGCGGCTCGCTAACAGCGCGGCTCGACGCTGGGGCAAAGGCGGTGCAAAACGGATTAATGACGCGCAACGAATGGCGTCAACTCGAAAGTCTCCCGCGCATAGATGGCGCTGACGCATTAACTGCGCAGACTAACCTTGCGCCATTGGATAAACTTGGGGCGCAATTAAGTGCCGGAGGAAATGGAAATGGAAATGATCAAACGCAAGCACCTACAGCTCAATAATTGTCAAATTAAATTTGCCTCAGGCGAAGGCTCTGGCATGTTTGGGGGATACGCCTCGACCTTTGGTGGTGTAGACTCATACGGCGATATGATTGCTGCTGGGGCTTATAAAAATGTAATTGAGGCGATCGGTCGCGGCGAAGCAAGAATGCCAAAGATGTTCCTCAATCATCGCTCTTGGGAGTTGCCAATTGGTAAGTGGGTAAAGCTCGCCGAGGATGATGCTGGGTTAGTGGTTGATGGGGAGTTGACCCCTAACAACCCAGATGCTGAAATGGTTAAGGCAGCCCTCCAACACCAAACTGTTGATGGCTTGAGCATCGGGTATCGGTTAATGCCTGATGATGTGGAGTACATCGAAAAGCCTGATGGGTATGTTCGTTTGATTAAAAATGTATCTGAGTTGGCGGAGGTTTCTGTGGTTACTTTCCCAGCGGATGATTCTGCGCGAGTTGATCTTGCAAGCGTAAAATCAGCGCTCGAGGAAATTAGCACAATAAAAGATTTCGAGGATTTCTTGCGAGAGGCAGGAGGATTCTCAAAACGCTTGGCAACGGCGACGGCAAGCCGATTCAAGCGCGTTATGGATCGGAGCGACTCCGAGACGCTAGAAGTGCCGGAGGAATTGCAGCGCCTAATCGCTGTGAATTTAAAATCAGCCCGTAACCTTTAAGGAAATAAAATGGACCAAATTCAAGAAATCAAAAGCTTGGCGGAAACGCAGAGCAAACTCCTCGAATCGACTCGTGAGTTGAAGAGCTTCATGGAGAAGGCGAATGGCGAAATCCAAAGCAATGCCGCCATGAGCATCGAGACCAAATCAGCAATCGAGAAGTTAAGCACTACCTCCGCCGATCTGACAGAAAAGTGTACCGACTTAGAGCGCAAGCTCGCGGCTGGCGCAGAAGAAGGGCGCGAGAAGGCGAACGAGAGCGCTGGCGAACAGCTGGTGAAATCCGAGTCTTTCCAAGCCATGCTCTCTGGGCGCTCGAAATTTGCCCGCATTGAACTCAAAACAGCTATCGTGAACGCCACTGGTCAAAACCAGCCTTTAGTTTCTGATATGCGTGTCCCTGGGATTATTGCAAATCCAGATCGTATCTTGACTATCCGCGACATGTTGCCTGTTGGCCGTACCAATAGCAACTTGATCCAGTTTACTCGCGAAAACGTCTTCACCAACAACGCTAACGCGCAGTATGCCTCTCCGGCTCGCGAGAACGTGACTAAGCCTGAATCAGGAATTACCTTCACGCTGGAAAATGCTCCGGTCGTGACGCTGGCTCACTTTATCCCTGTCTCGCGTCAGGTGCTGGACGACGCTCCTCAACTCCAAAGCTATGTGAATGGTCGCCTGACTTATGGCCTGAAACTCGAGGAAGAGGATCAGTTGCTGAATGGTACAGGTCTCTCGGGCAATATCGGCGGCATTTTGAAATCAGGCAACTACGTCGCATACAACCGCAACGTGAGTGGCGATACAGCGCTCGATACCTTGCGCCGCTCGATTACTCAAGCCGCTTTGGCCGAGTATCCTGTGGATGCGTTTATCCTTAATCCAATTGATTGGGAGCGGATCGAGATTGCAAAATCCACCACTGGGGAATACCTCTTCTCTGGCGACATGGGGCCAATTAACTCTCTTGGCCCACGTCTGTGGGGTCGTCGCGTTGTTGTTACAAACTCGATGGCTTCAGGCAAATTCCTTGCTGGTGCGTTTATGATGGGCGCATCAATTTGGGATCGTATGGACGCTGCAGTTCAGATCAGCTACGAAGATGGCGACAACTTTAAAAAGAACATGGCCACGCTGCTGGCTGAAGAGCGCCTCGCTCTGACCGTGTTCCGCCCAGCCAGCTTCATCTACGGCAATCTGTAATTGAAGGTAAGCGGGAGGGGTTCGCCTCTCCCGTCTTTAAGGCGATAAAATGGATATTATTTTTGAAGCTCCGCAAGATGCATTTCGTCAATTTACTGACATCGGCGGCGGAAGACACGCCGAGCGCATCGAGGCTTATCCACCAACTAAATTAATGACCGATGGCGATGGCCCATATGCGCGTTTGCGCGTTGATGTTGGTCAGACAGGTTTTTTTGCTGGTCGCGAGTTTCGATCTTTTTATGAGTTTAGCATTCCGACGGGCACAACTAGAGTAATTCGCGCAATTGCGCCAATTAACACGATTGTTCAAATGCTTTATTTTGAATTAGACCTCGCGGCTCTGCGCGTAGAATTGCGCACAGGCGGCACAGCCTCCGGCACTTGGGCAACAAACTTGCCAATCTTGCCAGCAAACTCGATGTCAAGTGCATCAGGTTATTCGCCGCAGGTTACGATGCAAACAGGCGGAGCGCATACTGGCGGCACATTGGTTGATTTGTACAAGCTCTATTCAGGCGCGAATCAAAATAAAGCAGTCAGCGAGCATATTGATGATGCAGCCCCACAAGGATTTCCCGCAAGCACATTTTACATTTCAATGCAAAACACCGATGGTGCAACTGCAACAGGCATCTTTAGAACACGATGGGAAGAAAGGCCATGACAGAGATTGTTGATGTAATTTCCCTTGCGCATTTTACGGACACGCGTATCGGCGCGGTTTCCCGCAAGCAACGCTTTCGCGTACCAATTCAGGTCGCGGAGGAGCTAGAGGCGCTCGGACTAATCGCCCCCATAAACCCCACCCCGACAACCGCCATAGAAAGCCCACAGACCGAAGCACTGGCCGTTGGTGGGGGCGAGTTGTCGCAATTATTGCCAGTGGACCAAGCCTCACAGAAGCAGACTGCGACGTTGTCCTGCGACAAGGATGGAAAACAATCGCCATCAACGACAGCTACCGTCGCGCCCCATTTGCAGATGTCCTCTATGCCTGCGACTATGATTGGTGGAAAGTCCACGCAGATCGAGTCAGCGCTAACTTCAAAGGCGAAAGGTGGACGCAAGACTACCATGCGGCAGAAAAGTACGGATTAAAACGGATAGGCAGCGATAACAGGCTCGGATTGGGGCGCTACGGCATTATCCATCAAGGGGGCAATAGCGGGTACCAAGCCATCAATCTCGCGTACCTATGGGGCGCTAAAGCGATCGTGCTCCTCGGGTTCGATTGCTCGCAACCCGCTGGCAAGGAGGCTCACTGGTTTGGCCAGCATGAGGAGGGGCTTATTAACATACAGCCTTTCGCTTTGTGGCAAGCTCGATTTCCCGCCCTCGCGAGAGACCTAGCCCAAGATGGTGTTCGAGTTATCAATGCCAGCCGCGAAACCGCGCTCACGTGTTTCGATCGCGCTGTGATCGAGGTCGCGGCGGCGGAGCTATCCGAGCGCCAACGCGCAAAGCCGCCGATACTTGTCTCGGGGATGCAGGGGCTAGGCGATAACCTTCATCAACGCTCGGTGATTCGTCAGCTAATGGTCGATTTTGAGGTGTGGCTTAAAACTCCTTGGCCATCCGTCTACCACGATTTTTCCGCTCAAGGTCTTCGACTCCTTCCGAGCGAAACTTCTCTCAGAACGCAGCGCAAAAATTCAAAGCGTGAGTCCTCTCAATACAGTCCATCCCGCCCGCAATCGTTTTTAAGAGAGGTTCGGATTTGGTACTCTCAGGAACAGGTGCGCAAGCAAGGCTCATTTCTCGCGGCAATGTGCACCGAGGTTGGCCTAGCGCCAACAAACTTCTCCCTCCCAATTAAGCCCGAGTGGCTCGAGGAGGCGCACAAACTTATCTCGA
Organism: Ophiocytium majus; assembly: GCA_032358315.1. NCBI lineage: Eukaryota > Xanthophyceae > Mischococcales > Ophiocytiaceae > Ophiocytium > Ophiocytium majus. The sequence continues at coordinate 7,067 of JAULBY010048772.1, forward strand.
GTTGGCGCACGACTAAGCCGATTTTGATGTATCGCCCTCTCGTCGAGCGGACAGAGTGGGCGGGTTGCGCGGCTCGGAATCCTGACTCAAAGGCTTACGGCGAGTTGCTGCGCTCGATACAAAAGGATTTTTTTGTAGTCTCTATTGCCGACCTAGAGCCGCGAGTCGAATGGGTTGTGAGCGAGGAGATCGAGGCGGACGTAGAGTATCACGCTGGCGAGCTAGGCGTGGAAACGATCGCCGCATTAATGAGCCTAAGCGGAGCGGTGTTCTGCTCGGCGGGGTTTGCGCTTATCCTTGCGCAATCAGTGGGCGCTCGAGTCGTCGCGGTTTTTGGCGGTCACGAGTCTGCTCGATTTTATTATCGCAATTCAGAGACAGATTTTTTTATTGAACCAAACGTCCCATGCGAATGCTTTTCCAAAACGCATTCATGCGACAAAACGATTAACATTGAGGCTTACGTCCCACGCCTCCGGAGCTTTATAAATGGAACTGATTAGACAGCGCAAGTCCGTCGCACTTAAACCGCGTGAGTATGATACGAGCGGGCTGCCCAAAAGGTATTTCAACGAGGGGGAGCTAGAGGCGCTCCTTTGTTTGTTTGAATCGGTAAAACCGAAAACCATTATTGAGTTTGGCGTCAATACAGGTCGCAACGCGGTCGCGGCGCTCCGAAACATCGAGGGCATCGAAAGCTATGTTGGTGTGGACGTGGGTCACGATTACAGAACCATTATGCGCGTTCAGCGCTCCGAAGTGCCGCAGATCGCGGGCGAGCTGGCGCTCGGGGATCCACGCTTCAGTGTAATAGTCCGCGCCCGAGGCACATTCGAGCTAACCGCCGAAGACCTCCCGAAAGCAGACGCCATTTTTATCGACGCGGATCACTCCCGCCTCGGAGTAGAAAACGATTATGCGCTCGCCAAGCAAGTCATCAAATCTGGAGGCATAATTATCTTTCACGACGATAATTGTTTGCCAGTGGTCGAGGTAACGCAAACGCTAAATGACTTCTGCGCGGCGGGGGCTAAAATTCAACACGTAAAAGACACGTGGCTAGCGTTTGAAATGGTTAAGTGATAGATAAGTACCAGCCCAGCAAAATTTAAGCGCCTAACATGTTTTAACAAATGCAGTGGCCGAAAGGAAAGTGAATGAAGAAGCCAAAGTCCATCTTGCCTCAAAATGACGTGTCGTTCGAGCTAATTTCGCTCGCCGAGGCTCGGCTTCATCTCCGACTCGATGCCCTCGGCTCGCCCCCAAGCCACCCTGACGACTCGCTCATCGAGGCTCTCATCACGGCGGTTCGCGAGGATGCAGAAAACTACATGGGCACCGCTGTCGCCCAACAGACTTACTCCGCCGCGTATGACGGGTTTGACGACCAAACGCTCGCGCTCGGAATTTGGCCTGTAACGGGGATTGTTAGTGTGGTTTATACTGACGTCAATGGTGTGCCTCAAAATCTCTCTTACACCAACTATATTTTGGACAATTACGAAAAGCCCGCGAGACTACTCCCCAAGGAGACTTGGCCTCAAACAGCTTCCACGCCAAACTCCGTGATTGTTACTTTCTCGGCGGGGCATACAGATGGGGATTCGCCTGACCCGTACCCACTTCCCAAGGCTATTCGCGCGGCAATGCTTTTAACGCTCGGGCATCTGTACGAAAACCGCGAAGCAGTCGCATACGCAAATCAAGTCGTCACGCTCCCGCTCGGAGCGATACACCTGCTCACGCCATACCGGATTAAGATGGGGATGTAATGCGAATTGGGCAAATGAACCAACGCGTCATTATTCAGCGCCGCTCGACGACGAAGGATGCCTATGGGCAGGAGATCGACAGCTGGATTGAGATCGCGGAGGTCTGGGCTTACGTCCGCCCGATAGGTGGGCGGGAAAAGCTCCGCGCGTTTGCGATTGGATCGGATTTGACCCATACGGTGAGTGTGCGTTATAGCGCGGCGCTCTTGCCGCCAAAAACGGTGGATGCTTGGAGGATCGCGTTTGGTACGCGCATTTTCAATATAACCGCCTCAATAAACATCGAGGAAGGCAACAAAGTGATTACATTTGATTGCTGCGAGGGGTCATTAGATGGCCAATAACGCGATTCAAGTCAGCGGGCTATCCGAGTTGTATAAAGCCCTTCAGAGCTTTCCCGTCAAGCTTGAGGGAAATATTATGCGCGGCGGGATGCGCGCAGGCAGCAAGGTCTTCCTCGAGGCGGCGCGGGCTAACGTCCCAAAGCGATCCTACCAATTGCGCAACTCGATTAGGATGAGCGGCGGGAAAGACGCAACAGGCACCGTCTACAGCATCGTCACCGCCGGAAGTCGCGACAAAGTATACAACTCCAAAGGTCGTCCGATTAAGAATGAACCAATATTCGAGATCAACCCAAATGGGGTTAAGAAGTACAAAAACGCTTTTTATGCGCACATGGTAGAGTTTGGGACTGCTGCGCATTATCTTTCGATTAACAAAGAGGCAAGGCCAAGCCGCATGACTCGAAAAGGGAAGAAAGAGTATGCAATTGGCACGATCAATAAAATGACTAAGCGCGGCAGCCTAGCAAGCGACAAATTTGTTGGCGCATCAGTCTCCCACCCAGGCAGTAAGCCAAACCCATTTATGCGCCCAGCGTACGACAAGAGCTGGGAGGAGGCGATGAAGCTAATGGCGGCTTACATTAAAAAGAGAATTGATCGGGAGGGAGCCAAAATATGAACCCTGAAATTATTATCGCGGCGCTCCTCGCTGACGCCTCGATCTTGGCGCTAGTTGGAACGCGGAGCGCCCTCTCTCAGCTCCCCCAAAATACTGCTGTTCCAGCTATTGTTTATGATGTTGTTAGCTCGACACCAACGCCAATTGTCGCGTATGCTTCGGGCGCTCAATTAGCCACGGCAAGGATACAATTAAACGCGTTAGCCAAAGACATCCCAAAAGTCAAGGAGATTCATAATGCTCTTCGCGCTCTGCTAGATTTTAGGCACAACTCGATTGTCGCGGGAAAGAGAGTTATGAGCTGTCGAATGGAAGTGCTTTGGCCGATGGAAAAGGATAATGATGCGGGCGTATGGATTCAGCCCGCTGATTACACACTGAGGTGGTATGAGTAGCCACCTCATAAATGAGTTAGGTCGTCGGATGTTCCGGCGATCTTTCGGTTGCCTGCACCCTGCGGGCGCTTTTTTTGAAAGGAAATTATTATGACCATCAATACCTCCGCAGGGACAACTCTGCGAGTTTCAGCCTCCGCCCCAGCCACCTATACCTCCGCTGGGTACACCACTTTGTTTAGCACCTCGCCCTCACAACCATTTGTTGGTGAGATTACAGACTTTGGCGAGTTTGGCCGCGATTTCGCACTCGTTACCCATATGCCAGTTGGCTCGCGCGGCACTCAGAAATACAAAGGCTCGTTCAACGAGGGTCAGCTAGCGTTAACGCTCGGGCTAGATACCGACAACGCTGGCCAGATTCTTATGAAGAGCGCCCAGCTGAGCGACAACAATTACTCGTTTCAGATCACGACCCAAAACGGCGACAAGTATTTCTTTCAGGCCAAGGTCATGACTTGGAAGGTAAGCATTGGCGGAGTAGATCAAATTACCACAGCCTCCTGCACTCTCGAGCTAACAACGACGAGCGCTGGGGTTGGTATTGTTGAATCGCTCGCTCCGTAATTGATTAGAAGCAAGTCCCAAGCACCGACTACTCGCGCCGCCGCTCCTTCGCTGGGGCTGGGCGCGGGTAGCACGGGCACTTTATTTATCCCCAGCGAAAAGGATGTACAAGCTATGAACAAGACATTTGATATTTCAGCCCTCGCAGTAAACCCCACCTCGGTCGTTAAGTTAGAAAGCCCAGACGGAGACCCACTCAAGAGCGCAGACGGCGAGGTCATCTCGATCACCGTGTATGGCCCAGGCTCAAAACAGTTTCAAAAAGCCCAATCCACCCGCAACCGCGCTCTCCTCGAATACGTCCGAAAGGGCGGCAAGAAAGTAAAAGACGAAGAGCAGCGCGAGATGGACGCGGATTTTTTAGCCGCGTGCACCGTCTCTTTTAATAATTTTGTTTACAAAGACCTCTCCGGCATCGAGATGTTCCGCGCGGCGTACATGGATGCGTCGATTGGGTTTATCTCCGAGCAAGTGAACAAAGCAATTGGTGATTGGTCAAATTTTACCAAAACGCCCTCCACGACTTAATCCTGTACGCACGGCAGCTGGCGTGGTTCCATTCTACGCCAGCAGTTAAAGGTGTTAAAACGGCCAAGGCAAGCGATTCGGAGCAACCCCTGAGTAGAGGGCAGAGGATCGAAAGAAACGGCGGTACACCCTTAATGCCGGAGGTTGGAGAGGCGGCGTACTTAGTTGGGTATTGGCATGACCTCGGGCTAGTTAGCGCGGGGGCGATGGGTGGAGTGGTTTTATCGGCGGCGGAGATCGCGGCTTGGAGGGAAGGGATAGCAATAGATTTGTCGCCTTGGGAGTTTACGGCGATCCGAGAAATGTCGAGGGCATACCTCGCCCAAGCTCGAGAAAGCGAAAAATGGGAGTGCCTCCCGCCTTATGGCGAGGCAGTAAGAGAATTTGATCGCGATGTCGTTGGAAGTAAAATCAGTAACACCTTTAAAGCTCTAATTCAGTCAAGGCGCAAATGAGCACCAACGTCGGCACGCTAACAATCGAGATGGCTGCGAACATTGTCCGGCTAGAAAAGGGCATGGCCTCGGCGCGAAAGAGCGTAGATGCCACGATGTCGTCGATACAAAAAAGCGTCTCTTCTGCGCAGAACGCCTTAGCAACTCTTGGCGTAGGGCTTTCAGTTGGCGCGTTTGCGACGCTGATTACTGGTGCGATTAACGCGGCGGACAAACTCAACGATCTTAACAAAGCGACCGGAATCTCAGTCGAGAATCTCGCGGGCTTGGAGCTTGCCGCGAAACAATCCGGCGGCGATCTCGATGGCATAGCGCAGTCGATAAATAAGTTGTCTGTCCAGATGGGTCAGGACGCTGAAAAGTTTAAGTTAATCGGCGTTACAGCCAAGGATCCACTTGAGGCATTTAAACAGCTGTCCGATATTTTTGTTGAGATCAAAGACCCACAGCTGCGAGCAGCCCTTGGTGCAGAGGCGCTCGGAAAGAGTTGGGCATCCGCCGCGCCTTTGCTCTCGGAGGGCAGCGCAAAAATTCAGCAGATGGTCGACAAAGGCGCGGCGCTCTCTAAGGTTAGCCCAGATCTAGTCAAGGCGGCAGACGACTTTAATGACAAGCTCGCCGAGGTGGCGTTAAGTGCGAAGGGCGCTACTATGCAACTCGCCGAGGGATTGCTACCAATCCTTCAGGTGCTCGCGGAGGAATTCGCGGAGTCTCAGCGAACAGGAAGCAACCTTAGCATCATTGTAAGTGGGATTGCGATAGCGTTTGAGACTGTAATTGTAGTCGTGGCAAATACAGTTTATGTTTTAAAACAGGTGTATCTCGAGATTGAGGGCATCGCAAAGCAGATGGGGGCGTTGGCAACACTCGACTTTACTGCGTTTGCGGCGATTGGGACGCAGATGAAGGTTGACGCGGCGGCGGCTCGCGAGGACATCGACGCATTCACTAAGAAAATACTCGAGGCGCGGAAAAATGCCGCCGAGCTAAAAGAGCTTGAGCGTCAAGCCGCCTCAGCCACTGACCCTCAGGCAGCAAAGAGAGCCGCCGCCGCCGCCGCCGCCGCCGCCGCCGCGAAGAAGGCGGCAGAAGAGTTTTTAAGATACAAGAAGGTAGAGGCAGACGCTTACGCCAAGACGATCGAGAAGGCTGATGAACTTGTCGCCGCGATCAAATTTGAAACTGAAGCTCTAACGATGAGCAATGTGGAGAAAGAGACTGCGATTGCTTTACAAAAATTGCTTAGCCTTGGGATAAAAGAAGGCACTGAGGATTGGAAAAAATATTCAGAGGCAATAATTTTCGCGACGATTGAAAAAGAGCAGATGACAAAACTCGTCAACGATCGAAAAAAGCTCGACGAGAAAGCGATCGCTGATCGGCTTAAAGCGGAAGAGAAATTTGCTGACGAAATCAAAGACATCAACAATCAGATTGGGCAATCGTTAACTGATGCGCTAATGGAAGGCGGCGTCAACGCCAAAGATTTCCTTCTGAAGATGTTTAAGACGATGATCTTGCGCCCAGTACTACAGCCGATTATTACGGGCATTGTTGGCGGGTTTACTTCTAGCGCGTTGCCCACGGCGGCAGCCGCCGCCGGAGATGGATCCTCTGGGGGCGCTATTGGCAGCACGTTAGGTTTGGCTAGTCTCGCGTCGAGTTTGAAGTCCGCCTACACCATGGTCACGACAGGCTTCACAAGCCTTGGGACGACGGTGAGTAATTTTGTTGCAGAGTCTGCAGGCTATTTGTTAAACGGAGCGGAGGCTGGGAGTGCAATTCAGAGCGTCGGAGTAACGCTCGCGGAATCCGCAACCGCAATCGGCTCTCTAGCGTCGTCGGCAGCGGGGATCGGCGCTGGGCTTGCACTTGGCACGATTATCTCCGACGGCAAAGGAATTGGCGGAACAAATGCAATGATTGCTCCTGGGGTAGGCACAGCAATCGGGTTCGCGGTAGGTGGGCCATTAGGCGCGGCAATCGGCGGCGTGGTAGGCGGCTTGGCAAACGCGGCGTTCGGGACGGGCAAAAAAGTAATCGACGACACTGGGTTGAAAATTACTTTTAACTCGATGGCCACCACAGTCCAGCAGTACGAGGAGTGGAGCAAAAAGGGCGGTTGGTTCGGCGGCGGCGCTAAAGGCACAGACCTAAAAGAGGTCGATTCTGACTTACAGAAATACATTGATGCCTCGGTGGGTGCCGTGGCCTTGTCCATTCGACAGTACTCTGACGTCCTTGGGCTTCCAGCTCGCGATCTTACCCAATACTCGCAGGAAGTCCAGCGCAGTCTCGAGGGGCTTTCCCCAGAAGACGCAAAGAAGGCGATCGACGAGTCAGTTAAAGCGTACGCAAACGGCTTGGCGACTTTCGCCGCCGGAGAGATCGCCGCGTACCAGCGAGACGGAGAGCAATTTGTTGATACTCTCGCGCGGCTCGGCTCGAGCTTAAAGGTTGCGAACGATACGCTTGGCATCCTTAACATAGCCCTCTACGACACCTCCGCCTCGGGCGCGGACGCGGCAAGCCGCCTCGTGGAGGCTTTCGGCGGGATGGATAAGTTTGTTGCAGCGACAGACGCTTATTATCAGAATTTCTACAGCGCGCAGGAGCGGGCGACCGAGACGACCGAGAACCTCGGGAATGTGTTTGAGCAACTCGGGCTTCAGCTCCCCTCCACCAATGCGCAATTTCGCTCGCTCGTCGAGGCTGCGCGGGCGGCGGGCGATGATATCCTGTTCGCAAACCTTATCAAACTCGCGCCCGCCTTCAGCAATCTGAAGAACTCCTTGACCTCGCTCGTCGATGCCGCGTACCAAGACCTCCAAACTGCGATCGCCGCCGAGCAAAAGATTGAGCTTGATAGGATTCAGAAACAGAAAGCGATCGCGCAAGCTCAGGCGGACGTAGCGCGGGAGAATGTAGACTCTCTGAGCTCAATTTTTGATTACCTAACGGATCAGATTAACGATCTGACGGGCGCCACCGCCACAGCGCAGTCCGCCGCCGAAGGCGCGGCATTTATTCAAAACGCTGTCGCGGCGGCAAACTCCACTGGATACCTTCCAGATCAAGAGGGCTTAGAGAGCGCTGTTGCGGCGGTGCGGGCGGAGATGGATGCTGCAAATTATGCGACAGCCTATGAGCAAAAGCTTGCGCAGGTGAAGCTCGCAGCCCAACTTAGTAATCTGCGGGATGTCGCGGAGGATCAGAAGACCACCGCCGAGCTACAACTCGAAGTGGCGCTTCAGCAGGTCGAGGATTTCACTCTACAAGCCGAGGCGACAAACGCCTATTACGAAGAGCAACTCACCAACGCGCAAACGCAGATAAACGAGCTGCGCAATATCAACGGCTCTACTCTATCGGTCGCCGCCGCGATTTTGGCGCTAGGCGCGGCGATCGACGCTGCAAAGTTGCAGGGCGGCGGAGGCGGAGGCGTAGCGGGCGGCGGAGCCAGCGCCCCAGACACGAGCCGTGCTGGGCAAATTAACTCGCTGTATGAAGAAATCCTCGGGCGCTCTGCGGATCAAGGCGGGCTGGAGGGTTGGAGCAATTCGGGCTTATCAATAGACCAAATCCGAGAGGAGATTAAAAACAGCCCAGAGGCTCGCGGGTACGCAAAGGGCGGTTATTACTCGGGCGGCATGGCAATGGTTGGCGAGGATGGCCCAGAGATGATTAACTTTTCAAACCCAGGCATGGTTTATACCGCCGCGCAAACCGCCGCGCTACTCGGCGGCTCGGGAGGCGCGGAGGTTGTGCAGGAGCTGCGTTCTCTTCGAGATGATAATAAGGTACAGGCTCGCTCGATCGCCTCGCTAAACTTGCGTATGGCGCGGGTGTTCGAGCGTTGGGATGGGGATGGGTTGCCGGAGACTAGGGTGGAGACGGTATGAGCACTGATGTAAATGCACTTGTCGTTGTAAGCCCACTGTCTATTGGCGACACAGGAGCTTTCGCTCGCGCCTCGACTGCGACATATGTCGGCTCGAATGGCCTCCTGCAAACGGCGGCGATCAATGCGCCACGGTTTTCTTATGACCCCGTTACGCTAAACAGTGCGGGCTTGTTGCTTGAGCAATCTAGTGTTAATTTGTTGACGTATAGCCAAGACTTTAGCAACGCAATTTGGGCGATAAAAACTAACGTCACGGTGGCAACTTCCTTAACAACTGATCCGGCGGGCGGCACTGGCGCTTACAGCGTAACCTCTAGCGCAGCTAATGGCGTCATTGGAAGGAATGTTGTTGGGACAATTGGCGTACCCTATACTTATTCTCTTTGGGTAAGAAGGAAAACTGGTGCTGGGGTAGTTAGTTTTACTGTAGGTGACAACGTTCCTGTTGCTGTAACGGGGCAGATAACTTCGTCATGGACGCGTATAAGCGTCACAGCAACCCCAACAACGACTACCGTTAGAGCTTATGTAACTCTTGCTACAAGTGGCGATGCAGTTGAAATATATGGCGCACAACTAGAGCAAAGGGAATCCTCCACTAGCTACACCCCCACCACAACGGCAGCAGTCACTCGCGCCGCCGATGTCGTGAGCGGCACAGGGCTAGTTTATTCAAATGTCCCAGAGACAGATTACGCGGCTTGGGCGAGCGCCACAACCTATGCCCTCGGCAATCGCGTGATCGTTTTAAGTACGCATAAGATTTATGAATCTTTGCAAGCGTCGAACCTAAACAAAAATCCATTAACTGAGCCGTTGTGGTGGATCGAGGTCTCTCCGACGAATCGGTGGAAGTTATTTGATAGTTATTTGAGCAGCTCCACAGCTCAGACTACCAATATCACTTATGTAATCAAGCCTGGGCAAGCCATCAACGCGATCGCCGCGCTTAATGTGCAAAACGCAACCAAAGGAAACATTCGAGTCTATAGCCCATACACTGGAAGCTCAGTGCCTGTTTATTCGGAGTCGATTGATTTTAATCCGCTCCCCGCCGCGCCCGACTGGTGGAGTTTCTTTTATGGGGATAAGATCGAGCAAACGCAGGCAATCAAGATTAACGTCCCATCCTATACCGATTGCATCGTCGAGGTCGAGTTAATCGGCGGCGCGGCGCTCTCAGTGGGCTCACTTATAATGGGTCAACAACGCGCTTTCGGTCTCGGGATCAAATATGGCGCTCGCGTTGGAATACAGGACTACTCTCGCAAAGAGACAAACGAGTTTGGCGACACGATCCTCGTTCAACGCGCCTTCGCCAAGCGTGCTAACTTCGACATGCTGGTGGAGAAGGCGGAGGTGGACTCGCTTCAGAATTTCTTGTCTTCGGTTCGCGCCACGGTATGTCTGTGGATTGGTAGCGGGGAGTATGAAGCGACGACCATTTATGGTTTCTACAAAAACTTTGATATTCTTATAAACTATCCAGAGCACGCGGACTGCGAGCTTGAAATTGAGGGATTAACATAATGCCAATGACTCCGCTTCCATCAGCTCCGCTACCTACAGATTCAACTTCGGTATTTAACACCAAAGCATTTGAGTTTGTCGCGGCTCTTGATCCGTTTGTTACTCAAGCAAATGCCTTGGAGACCAACGTCAATACGAAGGAGGCGAGCGCTGTTGCTAGTGCTACCGCCGCCGCCTCCTCCGCTCTAGCCGCTACGGGCGCGGCAAATTTTAAGGGCGAATGGTCAACCTTAACTGGCGCCCTCGCAATCCCAGCCTCCGTCTCCCGCTCGGGCAAAATCTGGATCCTTACCGCCTCAGTCGCAAACGTCACGACGGAAGTGCCTGGGGTTTCTACTAAATGGCTTCCGGCGGGCGTCACAGTAGGCAGCGCCGCCGCCTTATCATTAATCTTTGGAGCTTAAATAATGGCTGCACCTAACGTCGTCAACGTCGTCACCATCACTGGCAAAACCTCCGTGCAAATTATTGGGGCAACCGCTGTCGCGATCGTTACCAACGCCGCCGCGAGCGGCAAGGTTATCAAAGTTAATGCGTTGTATATCTCAAATGTGGACGGAACGAACGCGGCGGACGTAACAGTTGACCTGTTCCGCTCGAGCGTTGCTTATCGGGTTGCAAGCACAGTAAGCGTGCCCGCTGATTCGACGCTAGACGTGATCAGCAAGTCGATCTACCTCGAGGAGGGAGACTCTTTGCGTCTGACCGCGAGCGCGACTCTTGACCTCGAGGGAGTCTGTTCTTACGAGGAAATTTCCTAATGGCTCGCGGCAATGCTGGGGCGATTGGCCCATACAGAATTCTGGGCGCGAGGGGTATTCTGAGCCTTGATGAACTGCAGCAAGCTAAAAGCGGGTTCATTGAAGGGTACAACGTGATGTACCTTGCCGTCGCGGGCGGCGGTGGAGGCGGTTCATCTCAAGGCGCTGGCGCGGGCGGCTATTTGTCTAGCATTATTACTGTAATCCCTGGCGTGCAATACGCGGTGAGTATTGGCGGCGGTGGGGCGAGCAACGCAAATGGCACAAACTCTACTTTCGGCTCTTTAATTACAGCCATAGGGGGTGGCGCAGCCCTAGCTGCGGGGGCAAGCTCTGGCGGCAGTAACACTACCACCCCAATTTCGCCAAGCGTAGCGGGGCAAGGAAATCGCGGCGGCGCGTATGACGGGAGTCAAGTGTATGGACATAACGCGGGCGGCGGGGCATTTGGCGTTGGCGGCGGTAACAATGGCCCATACGGCGCAGGCTCAGGCGGCATTGGCGCAATGAACAATATCACCGGAACTCTTGCTTATTATGCAGGCGGAGGCGGCGGAGGCGCTGACACAAACTATGGAAGTGGCGGTAACGGCGGGTTAGGCGGCGGCGGTGGGGCAAACCTTGCCAATCAAAACGGCGTTGCAAATACTGGCGGAGGTGGCGGAGGCGCTTGGAACGGCGCTACTACAAGAGCAGCAGGATCAGGAGGCTCTGGCGTTATTGCACTTGCCTACCAAAACGCTACTCAGAGAGCGCTCGGTGGAACTGTCACGTCATACTCATATTCTGGCAAAACAGTTTGGTGTCATCTGTTTACTGTAACGGGAGTCTACACAGCATGAGCCACTTCGCCTATGTACCAAATATTGTCGATGGCGTCGGAACAGTCGAGCGCGTCCTAGTCATCGAGCAAGACGTAATCGACACCGGATTGTTTGGCACGCCTTCAGCGTTTTATCAGACGAGCTACAACACTCTTGGCGGCATTCATTACGACCCAGCGACCGGAGAGCCATCCGAGGATCAGACCAAGGCGCTGCGCAAGAATTATGCTGGAATCGGTTTCACGCTCGACTTAAACCGCGATGCCTATATCCCGCCTAAAAATTATCCAAGTTGGATTCTGAACGAGGATTCTTGCTTGTGGGAGGCGCCAACGCCAAAGCCCGAGGGCAATTACGTCTGGGACGAGGAAACTCTCTCTTGGGTCGCCGCTACACCAACCTCCGAGATAGAGACCTAAATGGAAAATGCCGACATCGCTATCTTGTCCGAGCGCCTCTCCTCGTTACATGCGGACGTGTCCGAAATTAAAGGGGTCATGCGCGAGTTGACCGCCGCGATAACCCAGCTGGCGCTCGTCGAGGAGCGTCAGGCTAACGTCGCGGCGGCGCAAGAGCGGATGTTTTTAGCGCTCGAGCGTTTAGAGGCTAGGATCGCGGCGCTCGAAAAGCTCGAACCCGCCGCGACGAAGACGAGCGTTTGGGTAGATCGCGGGGTGCTGTTTATTATCGGCGCGGCGGCGACGTTGCTCTGGGATAAGATCAAAGGCGGCTAGAATTATTACATTTAAGGAGTAGAGCATGGATCCACTAACTATCCTCGCCGCGCTTGGTCCACTTGCGGTCGATCTTGGCAAAAGCCTGATTGGACGTTTCATTCAGACTGATGTGTATAAGCCCGTTAACATTGGCGAGTACGTTCAGATGCGGCAGATTGATCTCGAGATGTTTAAGGCGATGAACGCGGTTGGCGGCTCGGGTACAACTTACCCATGGGTCGAGGCGATTGTGAGGCTAATGCGCCCAGGTGTTGCTGCGGTTGTCCTCGGCACTTGGTCGTTTATGATGATGACGGGGCAGGATAGCGCCGCCGTGAATAACTTTGCGTCTGCTGTCGGGTTTTACCTGTTTGGCGATCGCACCCTTTTCTACGCGCAAAAGAAATAATTATGTTCTCATTCTCCGATCGCTCGCTAAACGAGCGCTCGAGTTAAGCTCGTGCGACTTTACTGTGCTCGAGGGAGTGCGCTCTCAGGAGCGTCAGAACGCGCTCTGGGCTCAGGGGCGAACCAAACCTGGGCCAGTAGTGACTTGGGTTCAGACCTCCGGCACCCACGGCATTCAGCCCGACGGTTACGGTCACGCAGTAGACCTCGCCCCATTTCCGATCGACTGGAGCGACGTGAAGCGGTTCGAGCTAGTGGCTGAGGCGATGTTCGCGGCGGCGGAAGAGGCTGGGGTGAAACTTCGGTGGGGCGGAGACTGGGATATGGATAAAACGCCGCACGAGCGCGGCGAGTACGACAACCCTCACTTCGAGTTGGCCTAAAGGTCTCTGCTGATCAGAATCGCTGCGGCACAAACGCAAACCAGCAACAGCAGAGAAATACCCAAAGCCCCCAGCACAACCAGAACTCCGTAGAAAATATCCACATCGAGTACCTCCGAGAATTGTTAAAACGGCTCAAGGCGCTGTTTTTAGTAGCAACTTGAGCCGTAGACCTGCGAAAGGATTAGAACCCGCCTGCAGCCTCGTTAGAGCCGCCCGCCTCCTCTTCGTATTTTGCTACCACAGCGCCCTTAGAAACCGAGGCATGGAAGGCTTTAGCCGCCGAGTAGACCTCGGCGCGATCGACATTGCCAGCCAACTCAAACTTCGCCCCAAACCAAGTGCCCTTGTCGTTGCTCTCGGGGATAGTCGAGAGGCGGACGAGGTTGGCGAATGTCGGAGGGGTGTACATACCGCTTGGGCCATTCACCTTAACCGAGGCGAGCGCCGACATCAACATCTTCGACTTCTTCACCTGAGTCGAAGTCAGCGACAGGAGCGCCTCCTTCCAAGCCCCAGTCTCGGGGTCAATGATCAGGACGTAATGGTTGCGGGTGTCTTTGATCGAGTCGCACTTCTTGTCGTTCACCGTCCCATCGTCGAGCGGTATATACAGCCGCCCATCCAACTCGGAGATTTGCCCTTTTGAGCGCATCTCCGCGACGACCTCGGGGGCTAACTCGCCCTTGAACCCGCCGCCATCGTTGGACTTTGGCGCCCAGCGGAGAAACACGCGGCGATAGGCGCATGGGACGATGACGATGCCCTTCTTACCGTCGAACATCTTGCCAGTCACATTCTCGTAGAGCATGCCCGCCTTCGCGCCCTCGATCGAAGCACCGCTCGCCTCGTCTACCTGCGGCGAGCCTTTTTGGAGGATGCCGAGGAAGGGGATTGCGAAAGAATCGGAGCTTGTACCCTCCATGCCCGCGCCCGCGTCCGCCGCGAAATCGAGCGCGGCAGTAGCGAGAGCGGTTGTTTGGGCGAGGGCAACCTCGGTCTTTACTTTCTCAGTTTGCTTATTAGCCATGATAGGCTCCATAGTAATTCTGCGCTTTTAAATCGGACAGCGCAGATCGCCCGTACTTCGTCACTTCGCTTTTTTAATCTTCGCTTTGGAGTAAGGGTGGATGCCGAAGAGGTCGAAGGGGATTGTGATGCCCTTGGACATTTGCTCCTTTACAAAGCTCTTGAGTGTGGTGGGGTGAACGCGCTCGATGAGCGTGGGGTTGAGGTCTTCGCCGCGCAACTCCTCGGCGAGCGCCTGAGCGTTGTCGAAGTCGTCGCGCCCAAAAGCCACCACCACCTCGGTCTTGATCAGTCCGCCGAAATTATTTTCCACGAGCCAAGCATGCGCCTTCGGGCGGCGCTCCTCCGAGATCGCGCAATCTACCTCCTCGACGACCTCGACGCTAGAGCCATCTTCGAGCGTGACCGATTTCATCCCGATCTCCCGCATTAGCTCGGGCAGGTCTTCCGTCTCTAGCCGCAGTAGGCTCGCCTTCTCCGCCGTCAAATCCTTCGTCAACCCCTCGACCTTCGCCCGTTGCGTGACGAGGAGGTTTGCTAGGTCAATAACTCGTTTTAACTCGCTCATATTGTGATCTCCACTGGTATGTAATTACTGGTCATTCGATCCCACTTCAGCATCTTGAGCTTGCCGCCCGTCTTGAGCGCGGCGATACACGCGGCGGCGGCGATGAGGGATGGATCGCCGAGCGCCACAATGTAGTCGTCCGCCGTGTACTCGCTCATCTTCTCCTTCAACGCGGCGACGAGCGGAGCGGTATGAAGGCGGTTGGCGTTGGGCGGGAGCATGACGACGATCTCGCCGTACTCCCGAGCGGAATCGACGTTGATGGTGGGGATCCATAACTTAGTCGCGGAGTCAAACCGCGACGGTTGTTGGGGCACATATACTTTATTCATGACTCTTTCTCCTTTCTGAGGGTTAATTATCGCCGAGAATCGGCGTGCGGAGGTCGCCTAGGACGTTTGCTGCTACGTCTGACTTCCTTTGTAGAGCGCGAGCGATCGACTCATCTATTGTCGCAGCAGCAATCAGGTCGATGTAGACGACGTTATGACGGGTGCCGATGCGGTGAGCGCGGTCTTCGGATTGGAGGCGTGTCTCGAGATTAAAGTCATTGCTGTAGTAGATAACAGACTCCGCGCGGGTGAGGGTTAGCCCGATACCGCCGCTCTGCGGCTGGCCAACAAACACGTCCGCCTCGCCCGCCTGAAACGAGTCCACAGCGATCTCGCGATCTGCGGTATTGACGCCGCCGTGATACTCCACGACCCGCAAGCCCGCCTTCCGGAGCGCGGCGGCGACAGTGAATAACTCCTCGCGGAATCTCGCCCAGACGATAAATTGCCCGTTCAAATCCTCCACCAAATCGAGCAACGCCGCGAGCCGAGGGTTTTTCTCGGACACATAGATTGGATCCCCACCCCCAGGCGGAATTGTAAAGCCGGAGGTGATCTGTTGGAGCTTGACGAGCGCGGCGAGTGCCTTCACAGTCAGCACCTCCTCCCCAATCTCCACACGCAACTCGTCCCGCATTAGCGCATAAGCCCGCGCCTGATCCGCGTTGAGCTCAAAGGGATGCGTCTTGTAGATTTTCTCCGGCAAGTCGAGGCAATCCCGCTTCAGCACGCGGAAGGAATGAGGCTCGAGGAGTCTTTGGAGCTTGTCGAGGTTTCTCCATCGAGGCGACCCATCCGCGTTGCGGGCGACGATCTGCGCCTGAGCCGCGCGGGGGTTGCGGCGGATCATCTGCTGGAGCATGGGGTGATTCGCGTGCATTAACTCTGCATACTCCGCGACAAACGCTCTGTAGCTCGTCGTCCCCAATAACCCGCTCTCGAGAAACTCGAACTGTGAGAATACGTCCACCGGAGCGTTAGTTATAGGTGTGCCAGTCGCGATCCGCGCGTATGCGGCGAGGGGGCGGAGCTTTAGGATGGCTTTAGTGCGCCCTGTGTCTGGGGTCTTGATCCTCGACGACTCGTCAATAATGAACATCGCCCGCGTAGCGGTTAGGAATCGCCGCGCGAACGCATACCCGTCTTTCGTCATCACAGCGTCAATATTCATCGACAAGACTCGCAACGGTGGCGTCTCCCCATCCTCCCGAGGTCTAAACAACTCCTCGAGCCGCGCCATTGCGCGTTTGCCCGCGCCCGAGCGCCAAGCCCGCGTAATGACCGCCGCGTTTACGTGCGTGGGTATTTCCCGATTAACCCAGTTGGTGTGAACGCCTTTGGGGGCGATAACGAAAATTGCGTCAATCTTGCCCGCGCTGTAGAGGCGCTCGCTATCAGCGAGGAGCGTCCAAGTCTTGCCAGTGCCTTGTTCCATGAAGAGGGCAAAGGTCTCCCGATTGCTCATGCGGCGGAGCGCCTCAATTTGATGCGTCATGCCTGTCGTTTTCATCTTCTTTCCAATATTGAAATTAAACCTTCCCAATCCCTCGCGAGCGCAAACGCCACGAGATCGTGCGCAGGCATCTCGTTCACAGCATCCGCCACGCCGCCCGAGATTACAAACAACTCCCGCGATCCAACCGAGATCACGATCAGCGAGCGCCCGCCCCAACGTTGCCATTCGTGGTGCCAATTCTTCTGATCCTGACTCAGCCCGCTCGCCCCCAATACCCGCGTCGCGGCGCGAATCGGAAAGCCCTCCACGCTTTTAAGCTCCATAGGAGTTGTTAAACCATTGACTAGGGCGAAAACGTCCGCAGTCCCATTCGAGACTACATTCTCCATCCGCTCCAACCTTACGCGCCCGTTTAGGGCTTGGCGCATCCGATCCCAGAGCCTTTGTTCTCGTTTACGCATCGAGCGCCTCCGGACGGTTGAGGCATTTAATCTTTTTGATCTTGATCATGCTGGAGCCTTTTATCCGCTCCCCACGAACGAGAACAAAATCCTCATTCGGTCGAAGGCGCTCGAGCGCGATGCGTCCCATAGGCTCGAAGTCAAACCGATCAATCCGCCCGATAATCGGCACACCCGTATCGTCGCGGAGGCGAAAATCGACGAAGGCGGTTGGGTCTTTAATGACCTTGCCGTCGCGTTTCTTAATCAGCACGCTCTCGTTCATGTCGCGGCTTTTCTTGTCCGTAACCGCCGCGATCCATAGCACGTCGCCCTTCTCGGGGAAGGTGTCGGTGGTACGGATAATCGAACCCTCGCGGCAACCAAACTTCTCCGGATCATCGTATATCTCCGCGAACCTCGTGCGCAGCGGAAAGAGGTCAGAGAACTTAACGTGCGCCTCGAGAATTTTCTCCTTGTTAAGTTTCCCGAGCCGCCGCGACTCTACTGCGGCGACAGACTTCGCTGGACCAAACCCATTCAGGTTCATGAACCCTCCGACGAGCCGCCCTTCGCGCACCGACCAATTCACGTCCGAGGTCTCGATGTTGAATGGGGTGTAGTCGATCCCCTCATCGCGCATCTCGCGGAGAATCTCGAGGGTTTGATCGTCGTCTTTCGCGTTGCGTAGGCAAGCCGCCGCATACTCCAGCGGATGGTATCGCTTCATCCACGCGCACCAATACGAGATCACCGAGTATGCGCAGGTGTGAGACTTGTTCATTCCCCAAGCCCCAAACGTGCAAATCTCCGCCCAGATCGTCTCCGCGTCCGCCTTCGGAATGCCGAGGGTCGCCGCGCCCTCGATAAACTCCGCGCCTCGGCGGTTAAAGTATTCCACGCCCTTCGAGGCGCTCATCGCTTTGCGAATCTCGGCGACCACCTCCCAACTGAACTTGCCGATCTCGAAGCAGATGCGCATGACCTGTTCTTGGTAGAGCACGATGCCGAGGGTAGAGCCGAGGTACTCCTCCATTGAGGGGTGGCGGTAGGTGATAGGCTCTTTTCCCTCGGCGCGGTTAATGTAATGTTGCGATGCGCCGCCGCCTAATGGCCCAGGGCGGGCGAGGGCTGTTATGTGGTCGATCCTTTGAAAGCTGTCGATGTGAATGTTCGAGGAAACGAGCCGTTGCGCCTGACCCTCGAACTGGAAGACGCCAGAGAACTTTCGATCATTAAGCACCGCGAACACCTCGGGGTCATCGAGCTTCAGCGCATACAACTCCTCCGCCGTTACCACTCCCGAGTCCTCAATCAACCCCAACGTCCGCAACCCCAGTGCGTCGATCTTGAGGAGGTTCAGCGCCTCGGAGTCCGGCTTGTCGATCTGCGCCACTCCGTCCGCCGAGACGGTGCAAAACTCGCTCACCGCCGCGTTACAAACGATGACTCCGGCGGCGTGGACTCCGGTGTGCCAAGCGTGGTTCTCGACCTCGCTCATGATCACCGCCTTCGGATTACGGAGCATGAACTTGCGCCCTGTGTCGGTCTCGTTGATCGCTTGGTCGAGGGATTTCCCAAACAGCGACGAGCCGCTCGAATGCTCGATGAGGACGTTCAGGAGGTCGAACCGCTCGTTGTCGGGGATGCCAAACCGTTTACATACCTCCGCGATCGCGGAGCGCGGCTTCAGGGTATTGACGTTGCCGATGCGTGCGACGTTCTCCCGTCCATACTTCTCGGCGAGGTAAGTAAAACACTCATCCCGTTTCGCGTCCGAGAAGTCAATATCAATATCAGGCAGGTCTCGCCGCGTCGCGTCGATGAACCGCTCGAAGAGCAAGCCGTGAGGAATCGGGTCAACCTCCGTAATCCCGATCAGATAACAAAGCAGCGAACCCGCCGAGGATCCACGCCCTGGGCCAACAAGCATCCTTTCCTTCGCCCAGCTAACGAGATCAGCCACCACGATGAAATAACTCTCAAACGCCTTCGCCTCGATCTCGCGTAACTCGCGCTGGAGCCGCGCCTCGTACTCGGACGACCAAGAGGGAAGATGCCCGAGGGCGAGCCGCCGCGCCTTACCCTCCTCCGCGAGGCGGCGGAGATCGCCCTCAACGGAGATCAGCGGCGCAGTAGGTAGCACGCTCGCCGCCCGCTCCGCGACCTCGAAGGTGTTGCGAACGGCAAGGTTGAACTCGTCGTCGTCGAGAATCGAAAACGCGCGGCGCATCTCCTCAAGTGAAAGAAGGTGCTGAGGGGTTACGCGCTCCCGCCCGACAATGGCCATGAACGCGGCGTAATCGCCTTTCAGGGGATAGTAGTTGTCTGAGGTTAGTACGAGGGGCTTTCCGGTTTGTTTAGCGAGCCGTAGCGAGGCGCGTTGGACGAGGGGAGACGCGGGGTTGAGGTCGATGTAATCAAAGCTCTCTGGGTCTTTTAAAGCCGCGCCCGCAAATCGCAAAACGCCTTTTTGCGTCTCAAGGAAAAGGGAGGCAATGTCTGCGTCTTTTTGTCGCGCGGCGGTCGAGAACCGATAGAAGGCGCGGGTGTCCTCGGCGAGCGCCCAAGCCACAGGTTTCATCCCCTCCTCATTCGGCACGACCAACTCTGTACCAAACATAGGGCGAACGCCTCGCGCCTTCGCCGCCTTCGCAAATCGAACGTGACCCCAAGTCCCACCATCCACGATCGCCGCCGCCGGAGCGCCGAGAGACTCGAGCGCCTCGGCGACGCGGGAGGTAGTGCCGAAGGCGTTGCGGAAGGAGAACTCGGTGCGCACGCGGAGTTGTGGGATTGTCATTCTAGCTCCCAGAGTTGTTCAAGTTGAATAATCTCCACCAGCGCCATAACGTCGTCGAGCGCTCGATGGGTCTGGGCGAGCGGCGTACCAACTACCCTTTCGTAAAGCTCGAGGAGCTTTGGATTGCGCCCCCATTGCTCCTTGTAAAGCCCGACGGTGCAAAACTCTCTCTTTGGCCAAGGGAAGTCGAGACAGTTTATCCGCGCCAACTCTCCGCGAACGAGCGCCTTGTCGAACGGGAGGTTGTGGGCGAAGACGGTATGCGCCTCGGAGAAGATGCGGCGGATTTGGGGGAGCGCCTCCTCGAAGGTCGCCGCGTCCTCGAGGTCGCTGTCGGTGAGCCCTGTGATCTTGGTGATAACGGGGTCGAGTTTCTCGCGAGGGTTGAGGAGGATGTTACACTCCTCGACCACTTTGCCCTTCGCGTCGAGGAGCACCGCGCCGAACTCGATGATCTTGGGTTGCTTGACGACGGGGGCATCTGGGTGTAGCGTGAGCCCTGTCGTTTCGGTATCGAAGACGATGATCATGATTTTGTTACCTCCTCAAGCATCGCCGCGTACACCATCAGGTCGTGCGCCGAGTCCAAGTGCCCGCCCTCGGAGAGGTTTCCTGCGTAGCGGGCGATCTTGCTAACGCATTGGATGAAGACTCCGAGCCGATTGAACCCGTCCACGTCGCCCGCCTTGATAGAGAGACCTTCGGGGAAGAGCGCCGCGCAAAGCTCCCCAAACGCGAGGTACGTGTCGCCATAGATCGCGTTACGCTCGCGGAAGGTCTCCGCGCCCTCGGAGAGGAGATCAGGGGCGCGACGTTTATTGGTCATGTGGAACGAGAGGAAGGAGCGCAACTTGTCGTCCACGCTCGGCTCGGGCGGCGGAGTGTAGGCGCATACGTCATGAATGCGGAGAACGTGCGCGGGTATCTCGTACAAGTCGCGATACATATTCACGATGTCTTCTCGATCATCGTACGCCGACACGATCTCGTCGCAATGATGCTCGGTGTACAGCTCCGCTACCATCTCCGCCTTTATCGTTACCGAGAAGCGAAGGTCGCCCTCGCGACGCATTAGGACTAAGGGCTTGGTGATTCCGTAATGGCACCGGATCCAATTCTCGGTCTCTTGCCTTACGCTGTCTGGGCGGGCGGTTAAGAAGACGGGGTTGAGGGCGGCGGCAACAAGAGACTTGTAATGCGGCGCGTCAAACGCTACATTTTTATGGTACTCGTCCCACCGCCCTCCGGCGGCGGAGAGCGCCCAGTTGATTTTCGAGATGCGGCGGCGATCGTCCGCAAGGCAATTGTCGAGGTCAAATATTGTCGCTCTCATGTTACATCGCCCTCCCATCTTTCGCTACGGGGGCGGCTTCGTGCCGCACCGCCCAAAAGATTGCGCGGGCTTTCGCCTTCACACTCTCGTTGTCCATCTCGGGGAGGTACACTGGACACTCCTTCTTTCCGTACCGAGGGAAGGCGCAAGTGCCCGTCGCGACGCAATGCACTTCGAGAAACTCCTCCGCCCAAGGCGTTACCCTGATCACCTCGCGCCGCATCGCGCGGAACACGTCTTGGTACTCGCCTTGGGTGCGGGTGCAAAGACGGAGCTTGGCCATGTCGTGGAGAGTGCGGAGGTTGAACTTGGCCATAATCGAGGTGGTAATGTTCGTGGGGAGTAAGCCGCGAGCGTCCTGCGCGGGTGCGCCCGCGTCGATCAGCGCCCCATACGCATCGAGCGCCGCCGTACGTCCGCGCTCCCACAGCTCGAAGAACGCCTCGTCCGCCTCGATCGAGGGCGGCAACTCGACGTGTTGCGTGCGAGCGTCCACGACGCGCATTGCTTGCTGGGCGTAGGAACCAGTGCGGGTGCGGACGAGTTGATGGGTGAAGGCGCGGGTGACGCCTTCGATCTTGAATGTGTAATCGACAAACTCCCAAGACGACTTGATCGTGTCGCGCATATAGGCGAGATGTTCGAGGCGCTCGGTCTCCGTCCAAGTCGCGGGGTCAGACGCATGCGTCAGCCGAGTGTTCTTGGTCGTGAGGAGCAAGTTAAGCGCATCCGGTGTGGAGCTAAGAAGAGAGACTTTCATTTCGGGAATTTCCTTTCTAAAGTTAAAGTGCTGAGGGGAAAGTTTACTGCGCGGCGGCGCGGAGATCGTAAGCCGCGCCTATGCGGGAGAGGCGTTTGATTACCGCGATATCATTCACCACGTCGTCGAGGAGTATGTTGCGCCAAGTGGCGAACCGCCCGAGCGAATACATGTTGTGATCGTGCGTGAGACGGAAAAGGAAAGCCTTGCGCGTCGAGTCGTCGATCGGGAGGATTTTCCCATACTTCTGATCCGCCGCGCCTAGCTCGGTGGCGGAGTCGAGCGAGATGCCGAATGCGCGCTCTACCTCCGCCAAGTTGCGCAACGTAGAGGTGTGCTCGGTTTGCTCGATGATGAGGAGGTCTTTGGTAATGCTGGCGCGGTAGATTGGATTGTCTAGCTCGGGGAAATAGATTGTCTGAAACAGATCGCACCTCGGGATTTTCCAACGCCGCACGTAGATCGGAGCGCGATGAAAGTTAGCCTCCCCAGTAGGTATGTTTAGCTCCGATAAAACAACGGGAAGAGGAGCTGTGTTTACCGTCGGAAAGTCGAGCGCCTCGAAGTCAGCGGTTGTGCCCCAAGAGACTCGAGCGCCGACAGACTCTAGCAATTGTTCGTACAGCGTCTCCGGCGCGATAAAGCGATCGACGGGGGCTATATCCCAGATGCTACGATCGCCCGTTAGAAAGCCTCCGGAGAGGATTTTGCGGGAGTAGAGGTTGGAGGCGCGAATCGAGGGGGCGGAGTACGCTCCCTCGAGCCAAATCGCTTTGTTCACGCGAACCCGTCGAAACTCGATGCCCGTTAGGCGCGAGACGGAATCCGAGCGGAAACGGAGGAGGGCGCGATGGGTAGGGGCGGGAGAGGGCGCGGCTTCAAGGAGGTGTGCCGAAGGCCAAGCATGCGCCGCGAGCAACCCCGCGAGGCCAGCGCCAATGATGTATTTCATTTCTGTTCCTTTGTTTGTTTCGAGCAATCATAGGGAGGGGTGCCGAGGTGGTTCATTTTGTAAAACTCCTCGACGTAGCGGGCGGTGCTATTCGTGAAGGGCGGAGGGAAGGAGCGCGGAGGGCGAGCCTTGCTGGGGGCGTAGCGTTTCATTCCGACACCTCCAACCAACCCAACTCGAGGAGCTTTTGAACGTGACCGCGCACTGGCTTACCAAACTCCGCGATCAGCGCCTCGATCGCGACAGGCTTACCGCCCTCCGCCGCGTCGAGGATCCAATTGTAGATTTTCCGGCGCTCCGAGCGCTCCTGAAGAGTCGAGCGCCCTTGCGTGGGGCGAACAAACCCAATCGACTTCCTAGGCGCGGCGCTATCCCGCGAGTAGGGAGGGATTTTCTTAGCATTTTGCGTAGCGATGAACAACTGACGCGCAATCGAGTTTACAGGCAAAGTCGCCAACAACTCCTCATCAGTCATGTCTTCGAGCGATTTGTTTTCATTCATTTCGATTTCCTCCTAGGGAAAAGTAAGCGGACAAAAATTTCAGTAAGCGTTACGCGATCGCCGAGCAGCGCTCGCTGGAGGAGGCGCTCCTCGGCGGAGAGCGCTCTCGGGGGCGGGGTGTAGGTGAGGCCAATCTTGACCTTCCCAGTATTGTACACAGTGCGCATGTTTATCGTCCTAAAACGAAAAGCGCCCCGAAGGGCGCGGAGGGCTTATACAGCGTCGCGGGAGTGGAAGAAATACTCTCGGTCACCCATGGTGAAGGTCGCCTCGCCTTGA
Source organism: Ophiocytium majus (assembly GCA_032358315.1). NCBI lineage: Eukaryota > Xanthophyceae > Mischococcales > Ophiocytiaceae > Ophiocytium > Ophiocytium majus. The sequence continues at coordinate 30,730 of JAULBY010048772.1, forward strand.
GCCTTTATAACAAGCCGGAAGGGGATCATGCGACCCATTGGGAGGTTAAGGGCGCGGAAGGCGGCAGGAACAGACTTGAACGCGCCCATGCCCTCGACGACGACCTCGACGCGGGTGGCGCGAGCCGCCGCAACTTCAGGATTAGCCCAAGAGGCAGCGATCGCGGCGGAGCGGGAAATGCTAGCAACTGGGCGTTTGTAGATTTTGCCGTCGGT
>JAULBY010048773.1:0-12139 GCA_032358315.1 Ophiocytium majus
TTTTTTCGCTACCTGTCTGATTTTCTCGCACCGTGTGCAAAGGGCTTTCCGCGCCCTAAGCGGAGTTTAATAAGAGTTCTTACAATGCTGTAGCCGGGTGGCGCAGCAGGGCACTGGCGCTACATGCCTGGCTGCACTGCCAATTGACCACCGCCCGTGTGTCAAACTGAGTGTGGTTAGTATCGGACACGGACAGAACATGGAATCGCATGCAACAATTGCATGTGTGCCGTGTGCCTAAATGCTATGTACTTCTGAAGTACATATTTCAAAGTAGTTCCACACATGCTACAGGGGTGGTCGACTTTGCAGGTATGCAAGACGGTATACTGACATGTACACATCGAAAACAGATTTAATGTGCGAGTACTTCAGAAGTATTGATATGCACAATAGAACCATCACCCACCAGTGTGAAGTTCACTATGTGGGGTTCACTGCTTCGCCCCTGTCCATAGCACCCTAGTGCCTGACTGAGTGCCTGGCAGATGCATACTTCTTACTGTGTTATTCTTACTGCATACTACTAGTAGTACTTTGAATTACTTATTACCGAAGTACTTCTGAAGTATGCCCTTGGCTCATGCTAGGGCCAGAGTCAAACAGTAGAAGGAGTGAATGCAGGTACAAGCACCAGCGCACATCTCTTACCCAACCTTGACAACGGCAGCTACCCTGTAGGTCCAGTTTTGCCAGCGCAAAAGTGCAGCTATATTCTACGGCCGCCGCTGCCATGCATGCATGCAACTAGAAAAAGTAGCACGGTACAAATACCAATCTACATCAGAGTAACAACAACTTCCCACCTCTGCCACAAATACTGTGCCCAAAAGTACAACACTAGTGCACGTCAAAAACCCTTGCCAGGCACGCACACAGTCACACACACCTGCACGTGCCGCGGCTCCTCCAGCGTCCACTGCTGCGCCACGCACTGCCGAATGAAGTGGTTATGCTGCGGCACCGTCGCGCTCGCAAACACCGTCTGCCGCCTCCCCACGCGCCGCCGCGCCGCCCCCCCCGCCGCCCCCGTCACCGCCACGCCCGCCGGCAGCCGCGCCAGCAGCGCCGCCTCCGCCGCCGTTGTCGCCTCCGCACCGTCATCATACGTGGGGCTGAGGTGTCTGCTCAGCAGCTCGGACAGGGACGCGCGCGTGTCGCTGCTCAGCAGGCAGGCGTCGACCTCGTCCACGACCACGTGGCGCACGCCGTTGCAGCGCACGGCGCCTGTGGCCACGAGCGTGCTCAGCGTTTCGGGGTTGCCGATGACCACGTGCGGCGGCTCCGCCCACGCCCACGCGCGCTGCCGCCGGTTCTTGGACCCCTCTAGGACGCTCATCACCATGATGCGCCCCCCGGTGGAGGGCCCCGTGGCGGCGGCCAGGCGCTTCGCGACGGCGGCCACCTGCAGCCCCAGCTCCCGCGTGGGAACGACCACGAGGGCTTGAACGGAGGCCCGGGAAGGGTCAATGGCAGCGAGGAGCGGAACTAGGTAGGCCAGGGTTTTGCCGCTGCCGGTCTGGGCGTGCAGAAGGGCGTCGCTGCCGGTGAGGATGGTGTCCAGGGCGCGGCGCTGGACGAGGGTGGGGTGGGGGAAGCCCAGCTCCTCCAGGCGGGTGGTGAGCCACTCGGGAAGCCTGTCTCCGTACAGGGATCTGAAGGTGTCGCCGCCACTGTGGCTGGCATGAGCAGTGCTGGTAGCGCTGGTGGCGCTGCTACTGCTGCTGCTGCTGCTGCTGCTGGTGGTGGTGTTGCCGCTTGTGTCGTTGCTGCTGTTGCTGCTGCTGCTGTTGCTGCTGCTGCTACTGGTGAGAGCCGACGTGGGGGGGCACGGGCAGCGCCTGCGATGTTGTGGGCGCCAGGTGCTGGTGCTGCTGCAGGATGTTGCTCGCTGTGTCAGCGGCAGGCGCTGTCGCAGCAGCAACTGCAACTGTAAGGGGGAGGCGAGAGGTAGCAGGGCCACACCCACTAGGGTGGCAGGAGCCAGACGTCTTCGCCTCATGCTGCTGCTGCTGTTGCTGCTGCTGCTGCGCTGCTGGTGGTACTGCTCTTGTGTGCTTTGGCCGACCGCACTGAAGCTTCAAGAAGTTGAAGAGCAACTTCAATTCCACATTTCCGGGGCAGATCTGCAGAAAACTGGCAGTTTTTGCTTGGCTTTCCAAAAAAAGTGCGGCCTGTATGTGGTCGCGGTCTGCCACTTGCAGCTCTGTTGTGTGGTCACGGCGGCACACGCAGCCATGTCTGAGATCGAGTCTGTGCAGGTGTTCGGGCGCAAGGTTAGTGCCTGCGCGCCCACAATGGCGGCCGCCCCCCCAGCCGGGGGGGCGTGAGAGTGCTCCGTGCACAGAAACCACAGCAGTCTCAACCCTGTTGCCTCATGGCACCCACAACTGAGAGAGCCGGTGAGGTTGGCTGGCCTAGGCGAATGTCGCTGCTGCCACATTGCTGTTGGTGCTGCGTGGCTGACGGGGAGAGGGCACACTCTGCTGGCGAGGCTGCTGTGTCTCTCTTGTGCATCGTTGTGTGTGCTGCGACTGCCGGGTGTTTGCAGTCTCTTTTTGTGGACAAAAGCAACTGAAGGGTGCTAGTGCGGCCCTGGCTGCTACTGCAACACGAGCGGTGCTGCACCTGCTCCACCTGTTGGCGCAGCAACCTCTCGTGCTTTTTTTCTCATTTTCGCCCCACACCTTCATCCCATGGTGCGACGCCAACACCTTGCTGCTGCTGCTGCTGTTGCTGCCGTCTGCTGCTGCTGCTGTCGCCACTGCTTCTGCTACCGCCGCCGAGCAGAAGACCGCCACCGCGGTGGCGTACTGCAAGCGCGGGCGCGGCCTCATCAAGGTCAATGGCTGCCCCATCGAGCTCCTGGAGCCCGAGATCCTACGCGTGAAGACCTTTGAGCCCGTGCTCCTGCTGGGCCAGAGCCGCTTCGCCAGCGTCGACATCCGCGTCCGCGTACGCGGCGGCGGTTACACCTCGCAGGTGTGTTTTTTTATGTTTGCAATAAGAGCGCGTGCAACAATATTCACTGTCTTTGCAACAAGAGAGCGTGCAACATTATTGATAGTGCATTGCTTGCTAGAAATAGGGGCCAGTATGTTTGATCATGCCTGTTCCAGTCGCGCGCACGCCAGATGCACCGGGCTTTCCGCGCCCTAAGTGGAGTTAAATAAACGTGAAATGTTGTTGTAAGTACGCTTTGGGCCCAAGGGGCTGCTACTCAGTCAGGGCTGCTGGTCCGCCAGGAGAGCGCGGCAGCGCTTGCGCCAACAACACGCCCAGGTGTCTGCACCTGTTTAGTGCGCACTCGCAGCAGTTGCAGGGTGACTCACAGGCAGAGCTTGTGGGCGGAAAGCTCTGCCAACAGCTGCATCCCCGCGCCGGCGGTGGCAACACATGATGAATGCGCTGTATACTATCAAAACAGTGTGTGCCGGAGGCCAGGGCTGCTGGTCAAATCTGGAGCACCCACCCTGCTGCTGCACATATAGAGATAGCGGACCTTGGTGGCAACGCCTAAGTATGCTGTAGGCGAGCCATGGCTGTGATCCCACTGCACTGGGAATGTTTGCTGGCTGGGTAGACGGGACAGCCCCGCCCACCGCCCTCAAAGCTGTATGTATTCGCGGCTATAAGTATTTGCATACCTGACCCTTGTATATTGTGTTCTATGGCACTTGTGCAGCGCCGTGAGCAGTCGGCTTGACGGTGTCAACGACGCCGCAGAACTCTCCCTGTGCGTTGGCACGTGATGCGTGTTTGACTGCCCGTCAAAGCGACCGAGCTTTTGCTATCTGAGCACACACAGCACAGCAATCGCCAACGTGGCAAAAAACAGGGGAAATAATGGCGGTGCTTGCACAGCCAGCTCACCACGCTGCAAAGCACAGAAGTGGCCCAATCAGCAGCGGCCGCTGTGCGCCATGGTGCCTTGGCCCAGGCCCATGCTTTCAGCACCCTATCACTCACCCGTTGTCATGCACCTGTAGTGTCTCATAGACGCTGCGTACACGCTGACCTGTGCGGCCTGCCTGGGCTGCTGGTTGTTTCTTTGGTGCATGGCTGCCATGCCTGCCGCTGCATGCGTACGCCAACTCCTGCACTCACATGTGTTACAAGCTCCAAAGCCATGGCCAATTCCATTGAGGCCTCGCTGTTGCCGTGTATTTTTGCAGTATGCTACTTCAGCTTGCACTGTCTGAAAATGCCATGGTGCCACGTGTGTTGGTATCACCTACTCCGTCCCAATCCACGCACGCCGCAGCTGCAAGAGCAAAGGGCCCTGACCCCGCATCAACTGCGCCGCCCGCCCGCGGCCATGCCCGTTGGTAACGTTGTCCAAAGAGGGCAGTGCGGGGCCAAGTGATTTCCATGGCGGTCACAATCTCTCAAACAAACACACACACACATCAGATATGACGCGTGTTCTGAAACGATCCGCCCCCCGCCCGTCCCCCCCCCCCCCCCCCCCGCGCGCCCCAGATCTACGCCATCCGCCAGGCCATCGCCAAGGCCATCGTGGCCTTCTACCAGAAGTACGTGGACGAGGCCAGCAAGCGTGAGATCAAGGAGATCCTCCTCAACTACGACCGCAACCTCCTCGTGGCCGACGCGCGTCGCTGCGAGCCCAAGAAGTTTGGCGGCCCCTCCGCGCGCGCCCGCTACCAGAAGTCCTACCGCTGAGCACCGCAACTTCAACTCTGCTGCCACAACTTCAAGTCTGCTGCCGCGTGCTGCCCTGAGCAGCGGCAACTACAACTGCTGCTGGTGGTGGTGGTCTGCTGAGCGGATGCAACTTCAACTGCTGCTGCTGGTGGTCTGCTGAGCAGAGGCAACTTCAAGTGCTGCTGCTCGGCGGCTGCTGAGCAGCAGGGGAGGGGGGATGCTCAGCAGTGGGGTGGTGGCTGCCGCGCGCTGCTGCCGGCGCCGCGGGGGCGCCCACCCCCCGGCACGCCTGAATGAGACACACAAACGCTGCTAGCTACGTGGTGGTGGTGCGTGGGTGCACCTGTTGTGCGTGTGGCTGCTGCTTCGTCTGCATGTGCCGTGCGCTGTGCCTGTGGACCTGCTGCCTGTTGCTGCAGGCTGTGCGGGTGTACTGCCCTGGCGGTGTGTGTGCCGTCTACGGCCCACTAGCAAGTAGTAGTCCTTAGTGGCCAGCCAGGTCTTGGTAGTTGTTTTGGTGCCTTCACAACTCTCAGTTGCCCCCCATTTACTTTACAATTCTGAGGTAAGTACTGATTTGTGGTTGTCGGCTGTGCTCGGTGTTGGTATTATACGCTCGCTGACACCACACACGCTGCACACTTGTGACGCCAAAAACGTCACATACGTGCCACCTGCGCCGCACCTCACACTCTATGATGGAATCCGCGCTTTGGTAGGTGCGAGATTTGCTGCTTCTTCTTAGGCGCTACTTTTGCTATGTTCACCATAGAGGGGTGCATGCACACTTGTATGCGTGTGTACATGTGTGTATACTTACACATACATACTTCCTCTATGTATATATGTAGCACATGTGCGCATGCTATCGTTGAACTCCGCTTTAGGGTTACATCGTTTACATGGAGTCGTGTCTGTGACAAACCTCTGACCCGCACTAAACCGCACACTGCACTACATGAGAATAACGCTTCTAAACAAATCCCAGTGCGCAATGCGAGTCTACTAGTACCATGGTGCCACAGTATGATAGGTCACACCGCCGCTGCGCACAGTGTCACCACACGCGCACAATTCAGAGCGAAGAACGTGGTGCTGTCACTTGCACTGCATGCACACACTGCTCGCATTTGACGCACACACACCACCACACACGGGGGAGCCACCGTCGGACCACAACGAGGGGCGAGCGGGACATCCGAGTGGGCAGGCCGGCCCGCCATAGGATGTACCGCCGTCTGGAGTCCCTACCTCACAGATGCGTTGCACCACTGCCAGCGCCACAGCACCCGGCAGCGCACATGGCGACAGAACAAGGGGTGCTTCAAGCCGCAGCGCGTGATTTTCCTCACCTGCCATCAATGAAAACATGCAGCATGACGCGCCTGCAGTGACAAGCGCACGTGCGCAGCAGGCACTCACACAAGCACCGTGCAGTAGACACACCTCAATGCAGGCATTCATGGACTCCAACGGTACAGCAAACAAGCAGGCAGCAAAAGGGGGTGGGCGGGTTGGCCCCAGCGAGGCATACACACTCTCTGGTGGCTTGTTTGTGGTTGCTTGCATTGGTGTGTGTCGGCGACCAGGCCGGCCCCCTCGTATCTTCGATGCGCGCCGGCACACAAACGTTGAAGTGTCAACTTCAACCTCGGTCGAAAAGCGAATGGCAGCCGGCGCTCAGCGCTTGCCAAGACCCCACCCGGCCTGCGCAAACCTTGGAAGTCGCAACTTCAAGCTGCACAATCTGCACACGCCCGCCACTGAGGCGCCAGGGCTGGCACCCTTCCGCACCGCACCTACCCCAGACTACACAAGTGCACACATGCTTTCCATACTCATGCAGTGCCGTACAGCTCATGTACAGGTACAGTACCGCCCGGCCTTTGGTGGCCCACGCGGGGGAGGCCCAAGGCCTGCTTTTTTTTGCGCCTTTGCTGCGCGGCATGCCGCAGACGTTCCCACCTAGACAAAGTCAAACCTCAAGTGCGCAGAACGGGAAATTCCACGTGGAAGAGGAATGTTCCATGTGAAATGGGGAGGCAGGCACTGCGCCTGTGGCGCCATGCTCGAAGGCATGGCGCGTCATCGGCGAGCCGGTGACTGCCGTTGCTGCCAGCGTTGGCCTGGCAGGCATGGCAGTGGCCTGTGACATGTAGGTCAGAGCAGTGAAAAAACAGAAAAATGTGTGAGACATGACGCCAAGGGCCGTGTGTTGTGCGGTTCGGTGTTTTGGGCAACAGGTCGTCACTGCTGTTGCTATGCCACGGTGAGAGAGTGCACCGCCCTGCGGTGGCAAGCAGAAGGGGGGCGGGGGTGCGCCCTTGAAAGGGTGCGTCTACTTGAAGTATTTTTTGAAGTATGATGTGCACATGTGCAGGTGAGTGCATGCTGCTGCAAGCGGCCAATCGAGTGCAGGCATTGCCAGCATCCGCGCCAGGCCGGGGCTGCGTGCTGTCAGCATGCGCATGCCTCCAATGCTTCTTGCAGAGGTACTCAAAAACGCCTGGCGTGTACACGGAGTGCCCTCACGCTGTGTCTGCATCATTTTTTATGGATTGAGTGTCTGAATAGGAGGGGGGTAGCCCCAGCCACATTTTGCTCACCTACTGGAATTTACCACCTCCTGTCACGGCGGTCTGCGCAGGCAGCAAGCACCACGGCAGCAGCAGGAGCAGGGGCGCAGGAACATGTGGTTAGATTGGTGTCGTGGCACACGCTCTTGCATGGATTCTTCGAACTGCATGCGCTCAATGCATGCAGCAGTGCTGGGTCATGAGTGCCATGCACACACCACCCTCTGCGGCGCTATGCATGTATGTGCATAGCTGGTGCCAGCCCAGGAAAAATGACGAACATGTACAGTACCTGCCATGTGTAATACCATCAACGTGCACGGGGTAACATGCCATCCCACATGAGAAAACTCAATCTAGGAGCGATAAACTCTAGGTCTCCCCACCGGCAGGGGCCGTCACCCTGGGCGGACCCGTGCCAAGGGGGTGAACAAAGCAAAGATTTATAAGTCCCATGTGGTTGCTCACCCTCGCGGCGGTCCTCACGGCGGTCGTGCGTCGCCGCGACCATGACGACGCCTGCCACCGGCGCCTGTGGCCACAACAGCAGGCGCGGCAGCAGCGGTTGTGCAGGGGTGGTGAGCCAACGCGTGCCGGGTTTCAAAGTACAAGTTGCCTGACGGCAGCGGGAAGGTGACGCAATGGGTGTGTGCACACAACTCAACTCCTTGAACAGGTGCCACAGGCACCGTCGGCTGCTGCTAAACTCAGTCGTGGCGCTGCCAGTGCGGTGCAGGCGCGATGCCGCTGCATGCACGGCACATCTTTGCCCTCACACCGGGCTGCGGCCTTGAAAGCCCGCATGTGCAATTCCTGATGCAATGAAGCAACCATCTGTCGGCCGCAGCTGGGGCCTCCGCGAGCACTGCATTTACCTTGCGGCCGGGGGAGGGGGAGCGAGACCTGCGCTCCTCCTTGCGGTGGTGGTGCACGACCGCGGCGGCCGCCAGGTTGGGGGAGGGAGACCGAGACCTGCGTTCCTCCTTGCGGTGGTGGTGGATGACGGCGGCGGCGGCCAGGTTGGGAGAGGGGGAGCGAGACCTGCGCTCCTGCTTGCGGTGGTGGTGCACCACAGCGGCGGCGGCCAGGTTGGGGGAGGGAGAGCGAGACCTGCGGTCCTCGCGCCTGGCAGCGGCGGTCAACAGCAAGGGCGGGGTTACAGGTGGTGCACGGTCAGTTTTGTGCAGAAGGCAGCAGAGCAGACGCGATGCCCTGGCGGACCTGCACAGATGGGCACGCGTGCTACGCATGGGCGGTAAGCAGCGCGGGGTGAGGGCACACACCCACTGCCGCCCGCGCAGTCTTGAGTGAGAGTGTGGAGGGCATCGCTTGGATTGGATGACCCTGCCCGCAACGCAAAGATCTTTTAGTTGAAGAAGACAACGCGCTTGAAGAGAAAAGCCAGCCGCGCAGGCGGCACAGCAGCACACAAGGCGCGTTGCCAGCCAGCCGGTCTCACCTTTCGTGGCCCCTGCGCACCATGGCTTCTTGGAGTGCGAGAAAGGAGAGAGTGTAGGCTTGGATTCCTTTTGACAAAGAGAGTGAGAGGGAGGAAGGCAGCTCTCCAATCATCTCTGCTGCTGCCCCTCTCTTGCTTTGAGCGCTGCAGCATGCTGTCGGACCGGCCTTTTTCAACCGAACACAAAATCGAATATCAGGAAAATCTTCCTGAATTGCCACGAAGGCGCGGCATGCCAGCTCGCAGCAGCAGCCTGCAGCCAACGCCAGCGAGCTAAGGCAAGGCATAGCAGCTTGTTACCACGAAAGAGGCAGGCGCAGCAACTGCTGCTGCAGCTGCTGCTGTATGCGGCAGCTCGAGCTGGCTTCGCAGCGTGCAGGGGTTCTAGTTTCCCCTCAAGTGGGTCTCAGCGCGCTGGCGTTGCTTCGCTTCGGGTGCGGGTGCGGTGCGGATGCGGGTGAGTGGTGGTGTGGTGACATTGCGGTGATCACATTGTGACGCGAGCACAAGGTCAGTTGCAGGTGCACTAGTTGCAGGGCAATAATGTTGCTGCGGATATCATCACCATTCACACACAACACTCCTTTCACGGAGGACAAAAGGAAGAAGAAACAACTTTCAAACAAGGGTAGTGCAGAAGCCCACCAATTATGTGTGTATACATACATACATACATGCAGCACCACGGTGCCTGCACCTTTCATTGAACGCACCACACTCTATTATGGAATCCGCACTTCGGTAGGTGCGAGATCTGCTGCTCCGGGCAGCAGGTCTTTTTTTTGTTCACCCCCCCTTGCTTGGTCCGCCCAGGGTGACGGCCCCTACCGGCCGGGAGATCTAAAGTTTATCGCTCCTAAATTGAGTTTCCATACCACATACCAGTTCATACATATTTACAATATAGCCGTATATATATACAGACTACACTGGAAGGCGATGGACTCTGTGGCAGCTGCTTAAAAGCGGTGACTGGCAGCGGGAGCATGCTAGCAGCTGTTTGAGCGGGTGGTGCATGTGAAGACCATCAGTGCGCACCTGGGGGGGGGGTTCACCCGCCCTCCCAGTGATTTGCGTTGTCTGTGTGGGCCCACAGAAGCTCTGTGAACTGTGCATGGTGTTCTCGCAGTTTTGATTCTTGCAGATGGCGCAAGCTCTCAGTTTTTGTGTACGTTGGAAGAGGAAAAGCGTTTGCTGCTGAGGTTATCTATTTATAAATACTTCTGAAGTATACTACTGTGTAGTACCTTTCAAGTGCTATCAATCTTCTTGGAGCACGCTCCTGTTTTCACGCTTGGCAAACTCTTGGCAGCAGGCAGCACCTCGTTCATATTCGTGGACTGATGTGTGTGCCTTTTCTTAAACTCCGCGACGGGCACAGGAAGCCATGTTGTTTGCGACTGAAGAAGGTGTCATTGTGCATGCATTTGTAAATATTTGTTTACAAACATGTTTCATACTAGAAGTAGATGCTGCCACATTGTGTATGCATGCTTGCGAAGCACATGATGTGTGTAGGTTTGCACGAAAACGTATATGGTCGGTGCGAGATGGCTGCTTCTTCTTAGGCGCTATCTTTGCTTTGTTCGCCCCCTTGCACGGGTCCGCCCAGGGTGACGGCCCCTACCGGTGGGGAGACTTAGAGTTTATCCCTCCTAGATTGAGTTTGCATATACACATTTCGAAGCATACCGGTAATTCGAGGTATAAGCTAATACTTCTAGTATATCATGAAATGTAATGGTGCCGCTGCCTCAGGCTGTGGCGAAGGGTGCTGCTCACACCCCAGGTCACAGTTACTATGTGAATGCCACCACCCAGGTCGGCATGTCACCCTGTGCTGGACGCCGGGTCACACAGCGGCTTCCACTTTATGTCACTTGTGGAGTTGACAAGTACAGTATGTGAACTTTTAGAAGTACTATATATTTCGCTTTTCGCCCGCAAGAAACCAAAACACTGTCCAATTTGGCAAGCACTGTCATGTGTTGACTACACCACTATGTGTTGGCTACACCACTTACACAATGCAAGCAGCGCAATGGCCCCGTTCCAAATGTTTGCTCTGTGCGCGGCATATAGAAGAGTGCAACCATGCAGACATGTCCCTGTACAAAATATTGTCATACAGGCTGTTGTCAGTTTTGCCCAACATAAGCATGTGGTTCTTTTTTAGAGTACATCATGGCTTTTATGGCTAACCAACTGCTGTTGTGATCACCAGCTCCATGGAACGCAATCTTGGGGCAAGGACCGTGGGTGACTTGGTGCGGCAGTTCAACGTGACAGCTTGCGCACACTCGGCACTGAAGTTTGATTTCACATCCATGTTTGTGTACAAATACTTCAAGTATGTACATACACACATATGAATAGTCAATTCTGACATGCTTCAACCGGACGCCATGTGCACAGGGGGTTTTCACGCCCGAACCGGAGTTGATAAAGTGCGGTGATTGGGCTCAGTTTCTGTGGCTGTTCGGAACCATTACCCGATGTCGACAGCCAGGTGGTACAGTGCTCTTTTGCTCAAGCACACCAATAGAAGTACACAATTATGTAATTCTTGCATTGCAGCATGCTGGCCAGCCATGCTTATTTGTGCATCTCGCTTCGTTTTGGAATTCGTGTACTTGCAAAAACAATGTGGCTCCTGTGGTGCCAGGGTCCAGTACCTAAATGTACTTCAAGTAGCTAACAAATCTTGCAGTAGGTCAGCCACACTCTGAAGCGTAACGCTGGGTGCCCTGCCTCCAAAGCAGGCGTACAAAGGTAGCTATTTCATGGCTGACTTTTTCAGCAATGTAGGCAGAGCTGTGTGTGCGCGGTTGCTGAGCATTGCTGGGCCGCTGCGGGTGGCTGTCGGTGGTTGCTGGTGCTCACGGCTGGTCCAACCCTGGTCCAACCCGCGCTTCGTACCGGTGCAAAACTGGTGTTGGCGTTTGCAACGCCAGCGCCGCCGCAGCAGCTGCTGCTACTCCTGCTACTGCTGTCCCTTCTGCAGCGCCACACAAGCCTAGCACCAAGCTGATTTGGAACTGTTCAAGCAACGTTCAAAAAGCACAGATTACCTCTTGTTTCTGGCCCCCGTGCTGTTCCAGCCTGCGTCTCAGCTGCGCTTCGCCCATGGATGACAAATCTAGCGTGTCCAGCAGCTGTCCGCGCGCCTTGTGTGCCACTCCGTGTGTCTTGAGTGTGTGCCTCGCTCTGTCACACCAAGTAGTGCTCCAACTCCAGGCACGTGCACACAGGCTCTTATGAGCTCAGCAGAGCACCCTATGTTCCCCCCCTCCAAAGAGGCCTCGATCGATGAGCACCAATAGAGTGTTTGCGAAATAACACTTGCCTTAGCGAATCTCCTGATGTGGCAAATAAGCCGAACAAGGAGCGTGCGTTGTTTCGGTCGCCTTGCGATTGTGCGAGGTTCAACAGCTTGGCT
>JAULBY010048784.1:0-12138 GCA_032358315.1 Ophiocytium majus
GACCATTGACAGTTGCTTCTTTAGTTGTCAATGCTTTATATGCTGCATTGAGTGGACGCTTGCCCATACCCTGATAATCTTTAATCAACTCTGGCTTGCGTAGAGTACGAGCACCAGAGATACTTGGATCATAACCAATGATAGTTGTTCCCTTCACTGACAAACCCTTGCTTCCTGGATCCGCACGATATACCTGTAGTTTCTTATACTTTGTGTTAAACACCCAAAGTTCGAAGCTGTTGATAATTGATGAAGCAATGATAGACTTGATACCATAGTCAGTATCTTCTTTCTTAAACTTCATTTTAGCAACCAACACACCTGCTGGTTTCTCTTTACGAGTACGAGGGGCACGAGTTGCCTTAGCAACCTGAACCTGTAAGCCACATGCTTCTGGGATAGATTTATATAAACCAAGCAATTTCTTAATCTTAGTTTTCTTTAGATGAGAGTAACCCTCATTAAGTTGTTCGTCTTTACCCTCAAGAACTTCTTCAAGTTCAGCGATGGTCTTGTCAAACATAGGAATAATTAGTTTGGCAACTGGACCACTCACTTGATAGTTTTTCAATGCATTGCTTGCATCAAACATTTTATCTTCAAGGATAAATTCATCAATCATACCCTCAAACTCACCAGCCATCTCTCGTGCTTTCTCAAGCATGCGATCTTGAATCGAGATAACATTTGACTCAGGTGTTTCTTCAGTTTTCACTGCCACTGGTTTGGGGATTGTTTTACGAAGTTGCTCAATCTTGTCATCAAGAAACTTTTGCTCTTTCTCGGCGAGAACAGAACCATCAGCAATCAACTTGGCAAGATTACCTGCGATGCGAAATAGTTTCTCATCGAGTTTGTTTAGTTGAACTGCCAATTTCTTATCGACATAACTCAACAACCACTTCTTCTTATCTTTATCATCGTGATGATAATTGAAGTAATTTAATGCAATCAATAGATCGCGAGTATATCGGTCTGATGTTGGGTCAAGTACTGGGACTTCACCCTTCATCATTTTCTCATGTTTTGCTGCTTGAATTTTTCGTTTAGCTGATGTAGCCATAGGTATAAACCTCCATGTTAAGTAATAATTATACCCTATTTACGAATAAATGTCAAGCATTATTTTTTCAAGGATACACCAGTGGTTCCACCGACTACACCACCCAGAATGACTGCAGCCATCCATGTATCCAAAGTTGTTGGAATTGCCAAGACAGGGAATAATGTATTAAGAGACCAAATTGCAGCAATTGGCATCAATACCAAAGTTGCAAGAATCACCACAATAATCAATATAATCTTACCCATTTTTCTGCTCCATTGCTCTAATAATTTCAGTGAGGATTTTTACTTCCTCTTCCAGTTTAGTAATCTTTCGTGCCATCTCAATGACAGCCTTTGCTTGGATTGAATCCAATGTTTCTTTTGGAACTTCAACCATATTATCTGTTTACTTCAATTGCCAGCGATTCTTTGATTACCTCAAACAAATCCTCGATAGTATTAAACACAACTTTACAGCCAACCCAATCGTCATTGTCATCACGACCATTGAACTCAACCATAAAACCATTATCATAACGATTAACAGTAAATGAGTCATCTACCTTCGCAAGTTTATTTAATTTACTCATGCACTTTTCTCCTGAACGATTGTTTCATACAACTCTTCGAACTCTTCATGTTCCGCTACTTCTTGGTTGTAGTTTTGTTTATGGTATACTTTTGCCATACGATTCAGTGTCTTAACTGGAAGATTGAATTGCTTTGACATATCCTTGACAGTTTCACGAACCAAGTCACGCTCTGCTTCCATGCGTGTCATAGATCCACTGATTTCTGCCAACATCTTTTTGATCTTATCGCGATCAACTGGGCTTGAAATTTGACTCATGCTACATTCCATTCAATATGTTTAATTGTGCTAGTTTTAAATGCACGCCAATCTTGCTTCTCTAAGTCGAATGCTTGAACAGCATCACTTGGGTCTTTAGAAGTAGCAGGAGTAACTTCCTCAATCACTCGTGGGTGTTTGTCAGTTGGAATCAAAGAAAAGTTTCGAGTACAGTGCATAACACGCTCAGAACCATCCTTCTTAGTGAAGGTTACTTTAATTTCGCTTTCGCTTAGATACTCACGCAACCACTCTGCAAACTCAGGTGTGTTCACAATGGTATCTGGATCGATACCTGCTGCTCTTGCCAGTTGAATAAAATCAATCTTACTATCACTCGTTACCATATCGTTCCCCGATCATATTAAAAAAATTACAAAATTGTTTGAAATGCTCTGTGTCTAAATTAAACTGAATGTCTGAATAGATCTGTTTATCTTTGTGGTCAGGATCAATATTCCTACGCTTGAATGTTACAGTATGAGTATCGTATTTCTTCTCATGTTCATGTTCAAGACGAACCTGATAACCATCGCTGAAGTCAATCTCAGCATACTCAACTACATTACGCTGTAGTATTGTCATAGGGAATTACCTTTACCTTAATAAATTCACCATCGCCATTTTCCACTGGTTGAGCAGAAACTAGGATAGGTGATGTTTCACCATATGTTCCCCATTTTGATTTGAGTACATAACCTTCAATAAATTCTCGTTTCACGGACATGGTTAGAGAGTCTGTGAAACTTGCTTTTGATTGTAACAAAGCTGGCACCTTTCTATTATAATTCATTCTTCGTAAATTCCTGTGTGATGTTAAGGGAATTCTTCAATGCTTTCTCAGCAACTCGTAATCCATATTCCATCTCTCGTCTTTGTTGTTTCAACAAAGAAATTTCACGACATTGTTTTGTATTCTGCTCATACAACTCTGTAGTATCTTTCTTGAGTTGTTCAACCCATGTGGTTACTTTATGTATAGTTACCCATGTTCCATCGGCAAGTTTAGTATGACCATCACGAATACGAAATTCGTCAGTCCATCTTTCGTTTAGTTTATAACTTGGCATTGGTTCAAATAAAAACATTTCTTGTTGTTCCAATTTGTTTAGAAGAATATCAAAGTTTTGTTCAACCATATCTTTACCGTAAAACATTATTCTTCTCCCTCATCTTCATCAGACTGATAGACTTCTTCTTTACCAGCCATTGCTGCATGGATATCGCAGAGAGTTGTGTGCCAACCATCGGTATATGTTTTACCTGGAGCACCACAATCTTCACATGTACGATAACTCATTGACTCCGCAAAAGTAATATACTGATAATGTTTATCAGTTGCAGCCTGAACATAGAACCGAAGTCCACCAAACTTTTCTTTGACTTGAGAAGCAACTGGAACTTTCAATGCTTCTTCTTCCATCTTCGCTTTGCGTTCATCGATTAGTTCTTGAGTAATGATTTTACCAACTGGATCTCCATCAGGTTTAAATCCATATGTTGGCTCACCAAGTTTATCTTTGATATATTCATATTGGCTTTTCGCATTACGATATTCAGAAGTCAATAGACCACAGAGAGTATCAATAATATTATACCAACCATTACCACACTCAATTCCCCAGCACATGGCTGTGGTTCGCATATCTGCATTACGATCTTTAAAAATCAGCGGATACTTTGCACACAGTGCTTCGTCAAGTTCTTTTTTCATTCTTCACCACCAAAATAGTTAATCAACAAATTCATCGCACGAATATATTTCATATTTGCGACAACATCTGCAGGGTGTAACCAATATCCATCTGGATTCAACTCATCTTTGGGATTTGCTTCCCACTGATCAAGTTCGCTTTGAAGATAATTACGACTGTCGATTAAACATGACAGTGTAATCCCATGTCCAACTTCATAGGGAATAGTCAAACCACCAGAAGGAAACAGATGTTCATTCTCGGTTTTAACTGTGTTCATGACCAAGTCCTATGGTCTTCAGCAACATGCTCAAGTCCATCATATTCATGGATGTGCCATTTAACATCATCGGGAATGTCAATGATAGCAATTTCTGCTGCCCAGCCCCATGACTCTTTACCCAATTCTTCAATTACTGCAATCAAATCTGGATCCGAACGATCTTCATAGTAAGTATACTCTGAAAGATAGTTTTCGTCAACTCCTGCGAATCCAGCGTTGTAGTAGTCAAAGTCATCGCCACGAATTGGCCACTTGGCAGGTACTTTTTCATATGCAATACCCTTGCGAGCAAGCAACTTTTCAAATGCGATATTCGAAATACCAAATCCACCGAAACAACGATTGATTGCTACTTTCATACTTCTTCCTTATCAATCTTTAACGATTTATTGATTAATCTTTCAGTTACCATTTCTGGTATACTCAAATATGGTGTTTCTAACACGAATGGGCAACACTCTGTACCCCAACTTTTATGTTCAAAAAAGTATTTAACAACTGCCAAATCTTTTTTATTGTATTCATCGAAAAATCGTTTTTCTTTAACGAAATTATCAAGCACCATTTGGGTTTTCCTTTAAACCACGCCAACCACCGATCTCAATTTGTTTACCATCGATTGTCCATGTTTTACCATCGAACCAAGCCATATGATAAAATGGCCAATTTACTGCATTATCTTTAACTTCGTATTGACCCACATATGCAGGTGCAACATCTCGGTCAAACCAATCAGTTACAGTTGCTTCGTATTCTGCTTGCTCACGCTCAGCTTCTTGTTCAGATTTCCAGTATTCAAGAGCATCTTCGATACATGCATAGTCAGCGATATCTTCAGGAATTTGATCAATAGAATCGCTGTCAGTAATATCATACTCATAGCAGTCATCGAAACCTTGCTCATACTTACCGCAGAATGCCATACCACCCTCGTTATAGTAAGCGGAAACATCATAACCTTCGCTTGTCATGAACTCGTATAATTCAATGGGAGGTGACCAAGCAGTGTCGAATGTCATCCAAATAGTATTGTCGTCGCGACGCTCCCAATCATGGACTGAAGCATCCCACTTCGTACCCCAATTATTTACATTCCAACTATACCAGTCTTCTTCTTCAGATTTTGGCATTGGACGAATAGCATTGAATACTTGTTTCTCTTCAGCTTGCAATGCTGCTTCAATCAAGTCAATCTTAGACTTATCTTCATGGCTAAATTGAGCACTATTATCACACCAGTTTGGCATAGCAATTCCTTTTCATTAATCTATAACACTATTATACATGAATACTTAATTTTAGTCAAGTTCTTTTTGCAATCCTAAAGTTGCAGGACTATGATCCAATCTGTTTCCCTGTTCATCTGAGTAGAATGTTGCATCACAGTCTAGGATCTTAACAGTCAAGTCATAGTGCAACAAATCATAGTCAGTGAACTCAAAGGTATCTGTGTACACTCTGAATCTATATACGCCATCTGCGCAATAAATTAACTGTCCCTCTACTCCAGATGCAGGTTTTGTAATCATTTTACTTCTTTAGAACTATCCGCACTATCTTTGTCTTCGCGGATTTCGACAAAGACTGGGAGAAACAAACTCTCCTCACCAGATTTATTTTTAATCCTAGCATTGTACTTGATAGCAACAATCTTGCCCAAAATATCTTTCTCTTTAAGCGTCTTGCGATGCGTGTCATTGAATCCACTCCCTACATTAACTTTAATAATACCATCGGCAGATTCACAAATGATAGCACCGAGCCACTCAGGTTTCTTTTTATGTGGCTCAGTACCAACGATCTTTAGATCACATTCGAGTTCGCCTTTGAACTTGATTTGGTGTTTTGCTCGTTTATCTTCCCAAACACCTGAGCCATCTTTCAAGATGATACCTTCTAATCCTTCTGCAAGATATCCCTCGAAAATCACAGTCGCTTCTTCAAGCGTATTTACAATATCGCTGGTAACCAGCCAAACCTTTTTATCTTTACTTGGAACTTTATCAACCATTTGCTTCAGTTTAGCAAAGCGAGTTGAGTATGGCGTATCGCTATACGACTCACAGAATAATACATAAGGAATCATGTCCCATACTGTTGCGTGGACTTGGCTTGCTTCCTTGTCTGAGATTGTTCCCTTGTTTGCTTTGTTGAGGATTCCATTGCCAGTCTGGCGATCAGCAAACTGACTATCACCATCAAACATAACCATGAGTTCACCATCATACACATAATCACCACCATCAGCCATTTTAAGGAATTGGTCATCTAGATACCCCAACAAGTTTATTTCTTTACCATTACGACTACGGTATTCGACAGCACCATCCTTGACGATAGCATTAAACCTCATACCATCCATTTTAAGTTGCGCATATGCAGGGAACTTAACCTTATCAACCAGTTTCTGCTCGTATCCTGAGCAAAGCATAACTGGATATTCGCGAATCAATCCTGACCAAACAGCATTGGCTGTTGAGATTGATACACCACACATTAGATCTTTCTTGATAATACGCTCGAGAACTTTTGCGTCATCGGCAGATACCATCTCAAGAACTTCAGTCAACTTAGCAATGGCAGCATTGCCAGTTACCAAACGATTACATAATTGATAGAGGTATGGGAACGCATCCTTCAAATTAAGATTCGTACTTGTTGTATTTGGTTTATATGCTGGAATCTTTCGCTGATAGAAATTAGTGAATGGATCCAACGCAAGAGAAACAACCTGACGAAGAACATCATCGCCAGCATTTTTCTTGAGCATGTCCAATTTAAAGTTGCGAGAATTATCCGCAGCCAAGTCATTAAAAAATTTATTCAGATTCATCATATAACCCCATTACAGTTTTCATTGCAGCTACACACATTAACTCATGCATTGTTTGCATAATTGTGAGCGGAACACTAATACCCAACTCCATCATTCTATCATCCCAATCCTGACAAGCATTGGCACAGGCGAATTCAACTTTACTATTAAAGTCTTCATCAACAATCGGCATATCAATGCCACCAATCTTCATGAATTATTCTCCGCCACTGCTTTACACATTTTTAAAAATTCCTTTGTCGTTAAATCATTTTTTGCAATATTCACACATGCTGCAACGAATTGAATATTACCCTTGACATAACCCTTTTTACTATTCTTTCTATCAGGCGAAACACGATACGGATCGTGAGTCTTCAGTGTTATTGGCATTCCTGACAAGGCACACTTACCTTCTGCTTTATTCAACAACTTTGTAAGATACGCACGATCAACATTCATTTCCTGCTGACGCTTACGAGATCTATCGAGCATGGCTCTATACATTAAGTCAATAAAACGAACTGGATCGGTTTCAGCTTTCTTCCTTCGTTCCTTTGAATAAGACTTTACCTTCTCAGGGTTTTTCTTGCGATACTCACGCTGATACTCTAGCAGTTTTTCTTTGTTCTTGGCTCTGTATGTTTTACGATACTGAGCTCGTTTCTCTGCAGTTGTCATTATGCAGTCACCACAAAACCAGTTGTATCTTTCTTGGCTTTACCTTTGGCTTTAAGACCAACGATAACATTCTTCTTATCTAAGAATCGCAAGTCAGTTTCATCGCCATTAATTACCTTACGACCAAGATATGTTTCAGGCACTTTATGAAATACAGCTGCAACATTCATACCATTGTTCAGTGCAATGCGAACATCCATATCATTGCCATCTGCCTTAGAGAAGGTGAGATGATAGTTCTTGATGTTAGACACTTTACGATTGTTTACTTTGGTATAGTCATAGAACTGAACCTGAGGAAACAATTCAAAAATATTCTTGACACCCAAAACATCATACTTTTCCCAAGAAAGATCGCTTGTTCCATTGAGACGGAACACAGGAATCAACCCTTGTTTCTCAGCTTTTTTGATTGTCTTTTGAATTTCTACAACGAGATCAGCCATAAATTCTTCACGATTCTCAAAGAACATTTTAGTCTTGCGAATTCGTGCTTGCTGAATGACATTTGTTGACTCACCTTTCTTGAAAATTCCACCACGACCAGCTGTATTCAAACAAGCGGAAGTGCAACCAGCAGTACGCTTTGGGCATACTTCTTTGCCAGACAAATTTGCAGGTGCCAAGTGTAAGACTGACGACAAGTAGCCTTTCTTTTGACCCTTCAACAATTTTGGGTTTCCAACTGTAAGTAATGTCATAATCATCCTTGCTTTATCAACTCAATATAGATATTATACGCTATTTCTGAATTATTAGCAAGCAAAAAAATGCCCCACTCTGGGTGGGGCTTGCAGGACGGGTAATAACCCTTTAAGTTGTAGGGGTATCCCTTTTGGATCCTTTTTCTTGCTTTGGAGGAGCTTTCTTGGCTTCCATTTCAGCGTCTATCATTAGTCGCTTATATGCACCACGATGTTGTGGATCTGTAATTGTAGATAAGATTCGCTTTGCTGTTTTGCTCAGTTTAAAGTTCTTGTCAGGTTTATTCATTTTCCTCTTTCAGTTTTCTTTCTTTAACAATTTTCTCTGGGAAATATGGCTCAATGACATAGTGATTGGCAGACCACCATCCGATAGCAGAAAAGAATCCAACAACAACCCATGTTCCAACTAATATCATCTATTTCTCCAAAGTTCATTTACAAAATTCAGTAATAAGTCATGGTGACGACCACCACTCCAATATTTATGTATATACTGCCATGGCTTTTTGAACCAATACTCAGGTGCTTCAGGATGACAACCTATTAAACCAATCCTACCTTGTATAATTGCCATTGGTTCATTGTTTGCGTATCGAGCAACTGTTTTAAATTGCGTTTCATCACCAATGAATGTGCAACCATCATAGAAATACATATGTTCTTGTTGACCATCCCATGTGACTGAAGCTACCGTTCCGTAGCTTCTTTTAATGTCAGCAGTTTTTCGTTTGATATATTGCTCAGAGTTCACACCATGGAGTATATCAAAATACCTGCTACCAGCCCAATAAGCACCCATGCAAATACCAAGGTAGCAACCACCACCAGATATGAAATCTGAAATTCGATTTGATCTTGTTCTAGTAAAGAAATTGAGAAATGAGTCAGAATCGCCAATACCACCAGGAAAAGCGATAATATCAATATTAGTAAAAAAATTTGGGTCATCCAGTTCTTCTTCTGAAAATGGCTTCACCGTATACTCTGAAGATAAAGCATCGACCATTGCATCTACACAATTCCGAGAACACTCAGGATCGTGTAGAAATACAGCTATTGTTGGCATTACACAAATGCGGATAGAGCCTTAGCAGCAGCAATAATGTAACGACACGCTTGTTCGTCGCTACTTAATTCTTGAGCAGCTCTTACTTCAGCGATTTGATCAATGAGGAATTTATATTCTTCAAGAGATAACTCTTGACTCTCATACTGTTCGCGAATAACCAGTAAATCATTGGCAAGTCGAGCAGCTGGACCACCCATACCTACTACTTCTCTTAATTCTTCAATCATGTTATCTTCCTCTCCATGCATCAACAACTACATCGATGCGAGTTTTATTGATTTTTAAAATGCTCTCGCAAAATAATTTGTTATTAGATGCTTTTGCTTTACCTATTGCTTCTTCTAACTGAGCAATTGATTTTGCTTGAGGGTCATTACGTAACTGGGTATAAACTTTTAGATGATGTATTTTGTTTTCAGCATCTGTCCAGTTTTTATCATCACAGGATAACTTATCAACTGCGATTTTAGTATAAACTAAACTGTCGAACATGGCAGGATCATGTGGCTGTGGCAGAATGAGTGAACATCCTGCCACAAACATAACGAAAAATAACGAAACGAGTTTCATATTAATCGTTTCGACTATTTCGGTGAGTCGGGTCGCCATCAGCAAAGACTGGCATAACAGTTGCTTCAGCCAAGGTAGATGCTACTGGCATAGAAGCCATTGGCATTGCTGGTCTTGGCATTCCACCCATTGGTGATGGAGCAGATGGAGTTGGAGCAACAGGAGCAGGTGGTTTAGACCAACCAGCATTGGCAGCAGTAAGTGCTGCTTTCTGAGCATCCTTGTCATTACCAGCCAACATAATACCTGATAGTGTACCAGTCAAGAATGTAGCGATAGGAACAATCAATTCAAAGAATTTTTGGTCGATTGGTGAAATAGCATTCAATGGTTGAGTAACAAAGATAAGCGAGTATAAAACTACGAATACGATGCCAACCAAAGTGAATGATAAACACACACCAATAAAAAACTTCAATCGAGCCATTAACTGCTCTTCTGTATACATAAAATTATTTTCCATTAACGCATCCCTTCACTGGTATTGATTGTTGTGCTGCTAAAATATTTTGTGCTTCTGGAGGTGGACCAAGTCGTGGATCACGCTGTCCCTTGAATACATGTTCTACGCATGTTCTAGTAACATCACATAGTGGCTTTTGACATATTGGCTTTTCCCAGTTTGCTGGATCTTGGCAAGGATATCTAAAAGATTCCTGGCTAAAAAAAGCAAATCCTATTGGGAGAAGCAATAACAGCCCCATGCATTTTAGTAGTAGTTTATCGGTCATTTCACACTCCTCGTCTATTTATATTATTATTTTGCTAGCGGATTATCCAATGCCTTTTGGATCTTGGAATCTATCTCTTTTCTTACCTGACGCAACTCTTGGTCAGTTTCTTTCTGAGCCTGAGTCGCTTCACGAGCTGATTGCTTGGCACTACGCTCAACTGACTCAACAACTCCCTCTAAACGACGGATATCGTTCTTCAGGTCGCCTTTGATATCACGAGTATAGTCGCTAGTCTTTTGGCTGTTCTCTTCAATAACAGCGAGTTTCTTATACACTTCTGTTAAGTCAGGTGAAACATACTCGGCGATCTTTTTCTTCATACCTTGATAGTCTTTATACACCTCAAATGTTCCATAGAGACCACCAAGTGTGGAAGATACAATAGTAAATGCAACCATCAGTTTAGCTGGTGTAAATTCATACCCACCAATACTGATAACTGTATCTTTACTAGCATACTTCTTTACTGCTGCTTCTGCTTCGTCGATTTTAGCATCGACACTTTTAATTTCTTCTGACATCTTAAATCCTTTTTAATAATTGTTGTATTTCTGCTGGAATCAAATCATTCCAATGTTTTGAACATGTGTTCATATAACGAATATTGTCACCTGTTTTGGACAACACTTGTGCATCGTGTTTACAATTTGGAACTTTGCATATTGGTGCAACAATAATTGCCATTATTTCTCCCTATTGTATTGAGCGTCTACCATTTCATTGTGTAGTCTATCAGTGCCACCAAACATTCTTAAATTGGCACGATTGTCAATATTTTTCTGATTATTATAAACTGATACTGGGGCATAGAACTGTTGTTGAACAATCATCTGTCTACTATAAGAATCAAATCCAGGCGTAAATCCCATTGCTTGAATAACTACATTCTGAACTGCCTTTTGTGCTTCCATGTCAGATGCTTTACCCATCTCGCCAGCAAGGTTCTTACCTTTTTCTACAGCTTCTGCTTTCGCAGCAGCTTCTCTTCTTGCTTGTAGTTCTTGACGGGCAGTTGGTGGAGCAGGTTTAGAGTCACCACCTTGTTGCCCACCTTGTGCCATTTGTGGTGTTGGACCACCAGAAGGTTTATCTTCTGCTTTTCTTTCTTCTTGTTTATTTTCTTGTTTTCGTTCAGCAACTGGAGCTGCTGCTGGCGCAGCAGGAGCTGGTGGTGGTGCTACTAATTGAACAGGAGCAGCTGGTGCAGCAGCAGAGTTAGCAGTCGTAGTTGTCGGTGTGATTGCTTTATCTACAGCTGTGTTTCCAGTAGATGATACAGTTGTCGGTGATGACACTGTTCCATCGGAAGAAACAGTGGTAGTTGTAGTTGTCGGTGCAGTTGAAGCAATAACACCTGCCGTAGCTACAGTTGATGCCATGTTTTGTTGTTCGAGCAACATCTTAGTTGCGTAGGCAGTTGAATAATTTGGACATTGCTGACTGTATAATCCATTTAAACTACATTGCTGGTCAAAATATGCTTGTTGATATCCCGAACAAGTAGTTGAGTATAAAGGATTGGCTGTACATTGTTGCTGTAAATATGCAGTGGCATATCCTGGACAATCTGTCATATACAATGGGTTGGCATTACACTGCTGAGTATGATACGCATCGGCATATCCTGGACATCTAGAACTATAAAGTGGATCTGCAGTGCATTGTTGATTAAAATATGCAGTTTGATA
>JAULBY010048795.1:0-12138 GCA_032358315.1 Ophiocytium majus
GGGGGGGCTCACTTAGGAGGAACTGTAAAATTGCTCTGGTCTGAATTATTTGATTATGGGTCTGGATTGCACTGAAGTTGAGTCAGTGAATGCAGCGATCGACGTTGGCTGGCAGGGTGCACAGCACCGTAGTAGCACACAGAGCGTGATCAACGACTGTGGGGTCTTGTGAGTGCCGCTGTAGCACCTCCACTGCCAACTCACAGATGCCTGCCGCCCCCAGAGACGGCTCAGCAGGCTGCCACTGCCAGTGGTCCGACCAAAGGGGTCTTCCCTAGACCCCTTTGCCTTCTTGTTTTCCCTAGACCCCTTTGGTCCGACCGTGACTGCCAGGCACAAGATGGCGGGGCACGAGTGCAGCAGTGAACGTAACTTTTAAAAATGCGGTTGCTGCGTCACAGTGCAGGCACTGCAGACAGCGAGCCTCAGCGCTGTTGGACCCAGGAGTCATTGCACGTGATAGTGTTAATGGTCATTGCAATGGTCGTGGAAATGGCTGTCTGTGCGGGATGTCACAACACCAAGCACCGTGATGCATTCCGGCCCCTGGGCCGGCACAATGTGTCATTCATCGCTCGTAAGCTATCACAACAAATACTGGGTGCGCACACACTGTGACAGTCATGGCATGTTTGCACTTGCTACTATGTGCAGGCAAGACTCGGAGACGCCATCACACCAGCCTGAGGCTGTACAATGTCATGCTGCAGCCATGATGACCATACACTTCCACGGGTAATAATATGCAACCTAGAAACTGAATACATGGCGTTCATGTCTCATTGTCGGCATCACGTGTATGATAAATGACTGAGCTGACGCTCAACGATCCAAGGCGCCACCGTTGTCCGATGACACACACAGCTGTCTATAAATCTACTAGCCTAAGGTGCACAAGTATAGCTGCCTGTTACGTACATCAGTACTGGCACATGGTGAATCGCGCTCACCGTGATGGAGTGCAGCACCTTAACCGCGAACAGTATTGCTGCCACAACGAGCACGTCGCTAGCATGGGTGCGCATCGCGGCTGCCAGTGCTTCACAGCCACCCGCTGCTTGCACCAGCTGGCGATGGGTGCTGTCGCTGCTCGGCGAACACTTAACAAGCACAGCGGCTGCAGCAACGGCACAACGCAGCAGCACCACCAGAAAGCAGCAAAGACAGCAGTGAATTACCAACAGGCGTCATTGACAGAGCAGTGCAGTGCCCCCCGACCGGGCGGTCACCCGGTTTACTAGCAGCTGCCAGACATTGTGGGCGCGCCTTCAAGTTGCGTGATACAGGCTGTACCCCTGTTTGCACATGTGACACTATGTGACATGCAAGTTCATCTTCAATAGTCTAGCTAGACTGTTGAAGTTGTACTTGCACTAGCTCGACTGCTGAAGTTGAAATTGCAGTAACCCCAGGCTAAAGCACCCTACAAGAAGCTCGCACATCTTGCCATCATGATGATGATGATCATGGGGGTTTCAGCATGCGCACCAATCTGTAACAGTTGGTGAACACACCAGGAACCTACCATTTCAATTGGACCAGGACCTGGTGCAGTGCGTGTTTTACCAACTTGGTTGTAAACCTGCTTCAAATCGCATCATGGCAACTGGCATCTCATTCAGAACAGCACACACTCACCTATGAACCAGACACTCCACCTAACCACCTCGGCATTGTCGATGTGCCGTGCCATGGCTGCGACGGCCAAATCCAAAGCGCCTGCAGAAAGTGTGTCCAACATGTTGAGGTGAGGCATATTCAAACCCAGGTTGGAAAAAATTGCACAGATACCGCTTGCAGTATGATTATCCTTATAAGGATACAGGTGAAGCTGCACGGGTGCAACAGCTTGCATTGGCACACCACTCAACCACTGGTCAACCCACACACAGCTGAAGACGCACCAGCGGTGGCCAGAGGGTTTGTCAGCCGCCGCCGGCGCATGAGCGCATCAACAATCATATTGTGGGCAACGCACACACATTGCCAAGTATACGACCAGTAAACCTTTTCCACCTGAAGACCAGAAATACATACCATCAGTGGAGCAGGGTCTAGGAGCAACCTGAGTAATGTCATGTACATGCTAGTGTTACGCAACGATGAAAGCAACAACAGTTACTGTTGCTAACCAGGAAGAAACACACTGAAGACTGTGAAAATTCCAGGCACACCCTCAGCCCTGCAAAATCCGGTGGACAGAGTTTTGCCGTGTAGCCAGATTTGACAGCCACTGAGTGCACTGCAGTTTTTGCTGGTTGGATATGATCTCTCTGAAATTGCGCCTTGAAAAATGCACATGTGGTTCAATTGTGGCAGTCCGGAGCACAGGCGCGAGGCAAGGGCAGGCACTCACCCAATGCGCACAGGGGTGTGGCAGCATCTTCATCTCCTGCAACCCCATCCGTCTCAATGATGTAGTTGCCCAAAAGCTTCAACAACTGACCCTGCAGCTCCGCATCGTCACGGAAGGCACGCAACGCCTGCACACCGTGCACAATCTCCACACTCAGACGGTGTGGTATGCTCTTGGTGTTGCGCTGAGGCAGCCTCGCCGGTGGCAGAGGCTGGGCCTCCGGCATGGCAGCGGCAGCCATGGTGGAGCACTGGCGCTTGTGCACGCTCCAGTGCGCCTGCTGGCACTCCTTGCTGCAGTAAGCACTGACCATGCATCTGCGTGGTGCACAAGAAGCAAGAAGGTGCGAGGGTCAATTTTCCCCACATTACCATAAAAATGTTCGAATAGGCAATTTTAATGTGCGGGTACTGTGGTGCATCTGTCGCACACTGTGTGGCACACGACATCATGCGCGACGTCACTGTGACTGTCATCAAGTTGTCAACAATGAGTGCAAGCGCGCCGGCAGCTATGCCTTGTACATACTTCCTTGAAGTACTTGAAGCACATCACGGCTCACAGCAGCCGCGAAAACATATGCTTCAAAGTGTTAATTACAGCACAGCATTATTAATGAACTTATTATAAATTAATAACCGCCCGCCAGGAGTGTACACACTGTCAGGTTGCCAACAACATACGAGGTACTCGAGGATCCTTGTACGCCCGTATGCTGCGGTATGCATACATAATCAGATGTATGGCTTGGCAGATGTCGGTCTGAGACTCATTCTGACATGGACAGACAGCACTGCAGTGCCATGGCATGATGTTTGTGTGCTCACTTTCGGCACTTCTTCAACTTCAAGTTGGCATCTGGCTGCTTGCCGCAGCTTGCGCACGCGTGTGCAGACATTGCTCCCGCCGGCCGCGCTGCTCCTGCCTCGTCGGCCATTGCCGTGTTGATAACGGAGCGGCAGGCCAGTTACACCTGATCCACGGGGCCCGGCAGGTCAGGCACGGTGACACCAGCTGCAGCTGCAGTGCGACAGCACAAAGGGTGTCGTCTGCGACGGGGCCGCAGGTTGACGCTTCGCTATCCAATGGCAACGGCAGAGATTGACAGCAGATAGGCCAGGTAAGACCGGCGGGACACTTGCAGTTGCGGGCCGCGGTGGTGGTGGTGAGCACAAATCCCCCCTCACACGCGCTGCCAGGCTCGATCGAACAGCGCCGTGTGTGGCACTTGGAGCAAGGAAGTTGAACGCACTCGGCAGTGGATGGCAGCACCGGCAAGTGCCCGAAGAGTAGCGAACAGGATTCAAGGTACCGCCGCAGCAAGACAGCGGCACATCGGACTGAGGGAGCAGAGGCGCCAAGCTTAGGAGCTGCGTGTCAATTTGGTGCAACAGTGCACCCAACCTTGCAAGGCGCGGAACAGCCACAAACCTGAGACAGTCGTACAAACGGATGCCTGTGATGCTTCGTGCTCCCTGCCCCTTGCTGCCTCTGGCTATCCCGCGCGCCTAGGTGTTGCTGCCGCTCCTCCCACTCGGCCTGGCTTGCCGCTAGATGATTCACTGCAGTCAACCAGCCTTTAGGCGCAAGTTGTTAAAGCAAGGCGCAAGCAAGCCACAGGCGCAAGTTTGGCCTCCCGGCGCAAGTTTGCGCCAGGCATTCAGCTGCAGGAAGGTTTTTAAAAAACTCTCGATCGGCCAAACTCCAGTCCTCTGACTCTGGCTGAGGCAGAGGCTACATCCATGATTTTCAATCCCCCAAAACTACTGTAAGCCCTGGATTTGTCCTGAGTCCCGTGGTAGACAACATTCAAAGTTACCTGGCCATTTGAACTTGCAGTAGTAGTAGAGTTGCAGCCTGCCTGCTGAGCAACAGCTGCCGGCGTACTGGTGCCTGCCTGCGGTGATGCTGTACTATCATTGAACCTACTTCTAGCACAAAGTACCACAAGGGGTAGTGGCAGTGGCTGCTGCTGCAGCCCTGGTGCTCCTCGTTCGGATGCGTGATCACTACTCACAAAGCATTACTACGGACGCATTCCCACGTGCCAGGCCCGCGGTTGCTGCGCAGTACCCGGCAACCGGGTGAGCTGCTGCTGCGTCAGCGTAACTCCAGGTTGACCTTGAACTCGCATTTATGAAATATATGCATGAGTGGTGCAACGGCAGCAGTAGCAGCAGCAGCAGCACCAGAGGGCCCTCCTGTCGTGCCTATTTGAAGTTGAAGTGTCATGGCTTGTGCTGCGCGCAGCTAGCTAACAACATTTGCAGCAGCTGCTGCTGCAACACGCAGTGTTACCACAGCACAGGCGAAAACATGAATCACACTCGCACCAGCGGTCGCCCTCAGATTCGTCTTAGCTGACAAAAGCCGCCTCAGGCTAAAGCGCGGTTGTGTGCTCAAGCACGCGTGTGCACACCCTCAGGCTTGCGAGGTCTTTTAGGACCATCAACCACAAGCAAGGCCCCAAAAGAGACCGCCGGCTGGCGAGCACCAACCTACTCATGCGGCTGCGGTGTGCAGCACGTTTTGATGCCGCGGCCATGGCTGAGGCAGCGCCGCGCCTGAGCAGGCACCCGCCTGTGCCATCCACGCTACGCCCGCGGCCCGCCGCAATTAGCTGCCGGCGCCGCCGTCCATGCCCAGCAACTCTTGCTCCGCCCGTGTGAATGAGCTCCAACGCTGTGCTGTGCTGAGCAGCTCCGCCTGGCATGCGCTGTGCCGCCAGAGGTGGGTGGCAGCCATGCATGCACGGTGGTGCCGCCACGCTGGCGCCGTTGCCGTCACCGCCACCCGGGCAACGTGCCGAGTCACACTCTGGCGCCCGGCGACATCTGCACCAGCTCCACACAGGCGCGCCTGGCCCAGGCTTTTGCGCTGCCCTCCGCGGTTCCGCAGGGGCATTATTAATGCCTCCGGTGCCAGTCGCAGTGCTGCCGCCGCCACCGCTGCCCGCCCGCCTCACCCGCTGCCGCCGCCGCCGTAACTGGCGATGGCAGCCGCAAGTGGCTGTGGCCGCCGCCGCGGTGCAACTGCATCCACTACTGGTGTGCCGGCAGCGGCGGTGGTGGCTAGGGGCGCCAGTTGAAGTGGCCGGGCCAGGGCTGGCATGGGTCATGGAGCTGCGACATCTGAGGCCGGCACGGGCTCAAACTTGTAGCCAAAGCGCGCCAGCAGGCCGCGGTAGTGCAGCCGGACCATCTCCACCTCCGCCTACGTGGCGCGCAGAAAGGGCACAAGTGTGCTGTTGAAGTTTGTACTTGTGCTTGAAGTAGGTGTTAGGTGTGCTGTTGAACGTTATAGCGTACTTGAAGTGCTTCAAGTACTACAGTAGTCCTTCGAAGTAAGTGTTAGACGACCCCCACTTGGAGTGGACTACTCCCACTGAGGTGTGTCAAAAGGGCAGAACTGCTGTGAGCGTGAGGACTCACACATCGGCTTGACATGCATTGTCAACGCATGTGGACACATGCATGAGAAACAGAAGCAGCACTGGCTTACCAGCGGTAGAGCGCACTTTCTCAGTCAGCACCACACTAGCAAGAAAGAACTGCACTTGAACGGAAAATCAAATTGTGTTTATATCAGAAGTAATAGCGGTAATCAAACAAGCAACAACAACAAAAAGTACCGTTCAAAACCATAAAATTCGCAACCCGGACCCGGATATGCATACAATACCCAGGATGCACGTGCACAGCCCCCCGCCCCCCCCCCCCCCAGTACACTTCTCATCTGCGTGTACATGGTTATACTTCAAAAGTATACATCAAACTTCTGGAGTGTACAAAGTACGTGGTATATGCTCATATAAACTACATATATACTACCTGACTTTACCTACTGGAAGTATGAAGTATAGTATACGAAGCATATGCACAGCACTTCAAAGTTTGTACACTGAAGTACTACCAGTATTTGTCTAAAGAACTTTGTGCGTTCATGTGCATACGCCGCCGGGCTTGTGCCATGGCCACGAGCATGCTGGCATGCATGGCTTGCACGCCGACAAGCGTTAAAAAAAACTATAATAGTACTTCAATGTGTACATACTTTGCCTTAATTTTTTTATTTGGGTCCAGTGTTGGTGGGGGGGCTGGGCGCTTTGGTGCCATGCGGCACTGGTAGTACCTTGTAGACCGCCACGGTATGAGTACTATTCAACTTCATAAACCACACCCCATGTGCACAGGGCTTTCCGCGCCCCAAGCGGAGTTTAATAAGAGTACATACTTTGAAGTATAAGACCCTAAGCCCCTCCCGGGTGCAGTTCCCACCTGTGTGTACGTGGTTATGGTCTTGCCGCACTGATCATATCATGTACCATGTCACAATACGTACACAAGTTTTGATGGCCTACCTTAGGGGACGGCTCACTTCATGGGCCTTTCCCTGTGTATCATGTATGTCACAGTGTGTACATACACCTTCAGTAAACATACGCTTTGTAAGTAGTACTTGAAGCACTGCGGAGTACTTCAAAACTACAAGCCCCCACCTGTGTGTACGTTGTAATTGTCTTGCCGCACTTGTCTGCAAAGGGCTCCCGCGGTCCGTAGTGCTTGACGGCGCGCGCAATGCTCTCCTTGGACCAGTTCCAGCCGGGCCCGAGAGCGCGCAGGACTATTTCAAGGACCTGCTCAGCGGCAGAGCGGGCCATTGCAACAGTGCTCAGCAGATGCAGTGCGATGGCTGCACATGAAGGTTCTGCTGCTGCTCAGCAGCAGCTGGGGCATTGTAGCAGTGCTCAGCAGACGCAGTGCGATGGCTGCACATAAAGGATCTGCTGCTCAGCAGCAGCTGGGGCATTGTACCAGTGCTCAGCAGACGCAGTGCGATGGCTGCACATGAAGGATCTGGCGCTCAGCAGCAGCTGGGGCATTGCAACAGTGCTCAGCAGATGCAGTGGGCTGGCTGCACATGAGAGACCTGCTGAGCAGCAGCAGGCAAGGCATTGCACCAGTCCTCAGCAGATGCAGTGCGATGGCTGCGCATCAAGGACCTGCTCAGCAGCAGCGGGCGAGGCATTGCAACAGTGCTCAGCAGATGCAGTGCGATGGCTGCGCATCAAGGACCTGCTCAGCAGCAGCTGGGGCAGTGCTACAGTGCTCAGCAGATGCAGTGTCAGGGCTATGCATATACATGCATATATATATGCCCATGTGTTGCCTACAATGTGTGCTTAACACCTAGCACAACTATTGCACAATGGGTGCGCGCAAGACCATATGCCTGTTTTCCACGGCAGCGCCTGGTGTGGGGGCCACTGACAGGGGGCGGTGAGTTGCAGGCAGCAGCAGCGCTAAGAGGCAGCGCTCAGGTACTTGCAGGCACCGATAAGACTGACGGTGGCATTATAAAGTGAGCCGATGAGCGGTTCCACGTGCTTGTTTGCGAGGAGCAGACATACACTGACGGCCACACAGTGTGTGTGTGTGGGGGGGGGGAGGGGCGATAATAAAGGGCAAGTGCAGGTCATGCTGGGCAGCTGATCATGTGTCATGACTCGTGGGTTGAGCCACGAGACACAACGGGCGATTACTGCACTCCACGCTGAGCAGCGTCTGCTTTGAACGGGTGATTCAGATGCGTCATGCCATTCGGCACTTTCTCACGTCACCACCACGCGAGTTCAGCACGTCTTCGGTTCGTCAGCCTGTTTTACCTCCAGCGGCGACCGAGCCTGCCCTTGCAAGATTTCCCCTGCTCCTGGCACTCAGTGCCAAAGACATCAATCGATACCACGCTCCAACACCAAAACATGCACCTCCCGCGGGCGCCACAGCACGCCCTTGTGCCAGAAGGCGGTGATGGGCAAGTTGGCCGCATCCGCAACCCAGTCAACAAAAATTCGTCTGCGAACGAACCCAGTGGTTGTACTCCCTAGCCTTTTAGGGTACAGACCGGAGTGTGTATGTGCGGGGCCCATCTAGTTCTGACCAGCTGGTGGATATAAAGGCACCCATGGGCTTTGGCCTGGCGTTTTGCCCCAGCCATGGCAGTAATTGGGCTTAGAGCAACCTTTTATTTCACATATTTTACAGTATGTGTAACTCTTGAAGATAAATTTATGACTGTGTCGAACCACTTCAGTACATACTTCAAAGTACAAGTATGTATATACTGCCAGCACATGTACACACAGTGTTATTATACTTCGAAGTATACACATGTACTATATATGTTTACATAGTTCGAGTATATTACTGTACCCATTTCACTCCACACAACTTGCCGCCGCGGCGGCGGCAACGCGCACGCACCTCTGCCGGGCGCCACAGCATGTCCTCATAGCGGAACGTGATGATGGGCAGGTTGTCCGCGTCCGCGACCCAGTGCGTGAGGTGCCCCGCCCACACCGGCAGAAAGTCGCGCAGCGGCGTGATGCTCTTCTGCGCGTAGCGCCGCCACGCGTCGTGTGTGTCCAGCGGGTTGCGCACAATCAGCACGATGGCACACGTGGTGTGGGGGTCTAGCGCTTGCCTGCAGGCAACCAGAGGGGGGTTGGGGGGAAGGGTGTGCGTGTGTGTATGAGCTTGCAGTAAGGACTACAGTGCACTCGCGATTTAGTTCGCTTTGATTCAGTGCGGGTCGCGCTTTAGTGCGGGGTCCAGAGCTTGTGCACCCCCGCACTACATTAAGTGCGGGGTCAGGCTGCTCCAGGCGGCACCCCACTAAAACGCGAGGTGTCCTGATGGGTGGTCAGCCACGGTGTGTACGAACAGCTGCGTGAGGGTGTATCGTAACAGCTGCGGCCCCCGTCTGGACCATAGCTGACTCTGAGGGGCAGGCAGAACCCCGCGGCAGCCTTGCAGGCACCATGCAGAGTGGTGCAACAGCAACAGCGCCACGCACCCGCCGCCACCAGCACCAGCAGCACCAGCAGCAGGAGGTAGTGTGCCATCACCTCAATCCTCGGTGGTGCGCGGCGGCTGGTGTGTGCCGCTTCGCTAAAAATCAGGGTGCCAGCCAAAACTGCTGCAGCAAACTTTGGACCACTTGACAACTTCAGCTTCATAAATTCAATTTCATAACTTCAACTGCAGGTGTGGCAGTGTTGAAGTTCAATTTGGTGCGGGTCTCGATTTAGTGCGGGGTCATGCGGGGTGACACTACCCCGCACTTAACCGCGAGTGCACTGTACCAACCTACTACTTGAAGTACTAGTAGTACTCACTTCGGAAGTTGATGGTGATGTGGGGGGCTAGCGCTTGCATGCAGGCACGGGGGGGGGGGAAGAGAGGTCGCAGTATGGGCTACCAGGACGGTGCCCTTGGTGTCTGGGGCTAGGGCTTGCCTGCAGCCAACCAGGGGGGGCGAGAGCTCGCAGTATGGTCTACCGGCACATTGCGCATGGTGTGGGGGTCTACAGCTTGCCGGCAGGGTGTGTGTGTGTGTGTACAAGCTTGCACGAGCGCACGGAGTACCAGCACGGGGGGGGGCAGGAGGGAGTGTGTGTTCGCGTGTGTGGGCTTGCAGTGTGGACGAACGGCACGGTAAACGTGCGGTGGGGGTGTGAAGCTTGCCTGCACGGGGGGGGGCAGGGGGGGGCTGTGGAGGCTTGCACGGGTGCAAGGGGTACCAGCACGTTGCACGAAGTGGGGAAGTCTAAAACTTGCCTGCAAGGGGGGGGGGGTTGGGGGGTACCGTGAGAGCTGGGAGTGCGGGTCCTGGTGTGGCGCTGGTCTACCCTTTGAGAAACACACTGGGTTAGCGCGTAGGTACCCCGCGTGGTGGACGGTTGAGAAGCGCACAGTCTTCGACTTAGTCACAGTGACTGAGTCGGACTTGAAGTTTGTGCAAGCGCTGGTGTAGGGCTGCCGTAAGTGCAGGAGACAGGCGCGCTCGCGTGTATCATAGGGGGGGAAGAGGGGCGTGCGACTTCATGTGGATGGGGTTCTGCCGCACTTTGAGCGTGGCGTCAACTTCAACTACAACTTCAACTTCACCCACAAGTGCGGCAGCTCTGGTCTTTCCTTCACGACGACGCGGCCCGACGCCTCTGGCAGCATGACATATACTTCAACTCCACTGAAACTTCAACCCACAGTGCGCGCAGCTCTCACCTGTGGTACGACGGGACTCTGACAGCGTGACTCAACTTCAACTGCAAGTTCAACTGCAAGTGCGGCGGCCCTCGCCTGTCAAACTAGGGGACGATGGGCGTGAGGACTGGGTCCGATGCCTTCGGCGATGTGGCATAAACTTCAACTTCAACTGAAACTTCAATATCAACTGCAAGTGCGGCGGCCCTCGCCTGTCGTAGGAGGGGAAGAAGGGCGTGTGCGACTTCATGAGGACGGGGTCCGATGCCCCCGGCAGCGTGACGTTGCGGCAAGGGTACGGTGGCGGCTTTCCCTTGAGCAAAGCGCCCTCCATGTGCGAGGGGGATGCTCCGCACGGGTTGTGGGACACATGGTAGCGCCGTATCTGGTCCTGCTCGCCCCCCTCCGGCCACACGGAGGTGGTGGAGCGGCCCGTCGCCACCTGTAGTTGCAGGCGGTTTTACGTAGGGCGCACAAAGCGGGTGTGTGAGAGAGAAGGAGCTGTGAAAGAAACCAAAAGGTGACTGAGCCCAGGTACTCCCGTGGCTGGGGCAGAAACCCAGGCCGAAGCCTATGTGGTGATCTATCCACTTGGTCAGAACCAGTGGCCCACACCCTACACGCGCCGGTGAGTACCCTTAAGTTTTGTGTGGGGTGGCAGTCAGTGACCAGGGGCGCGCGCATGTTTGCTGTATGTTTGTCTGCAGGTAGGTAGTTCGGAAGTTCCGAAGTACTGCATGTTTATGTACGCCCACGACAAGATGTACGGCGTGCGCTTTGTGTGATTGGGTTATA
The DNA here is from genome assembly GCA_032358315.1 of Ophiocytium majus. NCBI lineage: Eukaryota > Xanthophyceae > Mischococcales > Ophiocytiaceae > Ophiocytium > Ophiocytium majus. Next base: position 11,197 of record JAULBY010048795.1, read on the forward strand.
TGCAGAGTGCGTGGCGTGCCGCGTACTACGTAGTGCTTCGTAGTACAGTGTACATGTGAAGTACATACTTTGAGGTATGTTATACGGCGTAGCATTAGAAAGGAATGCATAGGCCCTGTGTGACTCATCAGCAGTGGAGGCCGTTTGGGCTGCCGCTCGCCACCTGCTGCAGCAACTTCACGCAGAACAACAGTGAGTTCTTGGCAGCCGGCAGAGCTGTGACGGCTGCCAGCTTCTGAGGTCCTCCACATACTCCTCACAGAGTGCCCGGCGTGTTGTGGGCATTTTCAGCAGTATTCACACATGTGGTGACTCACCACAGTGGGATGGCAGAAGCTCTAGGTCTGCACACCGCGGGGGTGCAACGCCGGCCTGACACCGTACAACGGCGTGAACGGAGAGAGCGTGCCAACGAAGGCAGCCGATACGTGCGTACAAGAAAAAGCTTTGGCACTTTACATTTGGTGACAGTGAGTGATCAGTAGCGGGCAGTAGCCGAGGTCGGCCACGCATAGGCCCTGGGGTGGCCTGGCCCATCACCGCCTGCTGCAGGTAATTCACTACTCAACGTGGTTCGGAACGCCAGCATTTTCCTTGGAGTACTTGTTGCCTGTACCTGGTGCTTCTATGAGAGCCGTTCACGCACGGGGCACACCTCCACCGTGCCTCGGAATCCCAGCACTTGAAGTACAGTACTTGTTCCCCGTACTTGAAGTTTCCGTGACCCCCTCCACGCACACGCGCGCGGCCCGCCACTCACCTCAAACAGCGTTCGAAACCACGTGCTGCCGGCGCGCGGAATGGAGGGCATGTGCACACGGCAGTAGCCGTTCTCCTGGTAGCGCTGGTCCCCCAGAGCGCTGCCATAGATGTACCTGCGCTCCCGCAAAAATCAAAGACACAGCGGGGGGGGGGGGGGGGGGAGCTGGGGGGGAGGGCTTC